>JAQZBX010058668.1:0-17560 GCA_029593785.1 Cabassous unicinctus
CCAACACTTGTAGTTCTCTGTCTTTTTAATAGTGGCCATTCTGATAGGTGTAAAATGATATCTCATTGTAGTTTTGATTTGCATTTCCCTAATCATGAGTGATGTTGAGCATTTCTTCATGTGTTTTTTTGCCATTTGTATTTCTTCTTTGGAGAAATGTCTATTCAAGTCTTTCGCCCATTTTTTAATTGGGTCGTTTATCTTTTTATTGTTGAGTTGTAACATCTCTTTATATATCCTGGATATTAAACCCTTATCAGATATGTGATTTCCAAATATTTTTTCCCATTGAGTTGGCTGCCTTTTCACCCTTCTGACAAAGTCCTGTGAGGTGCAAAAGTGTTGAATTTTGAGGAGGTCCCATTTATCTATTTTTCCTTTTGTTGCATGTGCTTTGGGAGTAAGGTCTAAGAAACCACCACCTACAGGTCTTGAAGATGTTTCCCTACATTTTTTCTAGTAGTTTTATGGTCCTGGCTTTTATATTTAGATCTTTGATCCATTTTGAGTAATAACAAATATTTATTGAGCTATTATGTACTAGATGTTGTGCTCCATGCTTTAGATGCATTTTCTCATTTAATCTTCATAGAAATACATTAAAGCAGGCAATTATATTCTCTATATTAGAGGGTTTAACTAAGTTAGCCATGATTGCAAAGTAAATGGCAGAATGTAATTAAAATTTATGCATTAAAAGATTTATAGAAGGTATCTCTCTCACCTGTACCCAATATTAAGGTTTCTTTTTCAACAATGGCTTCTCCAGAACCTGACTGGATTGTTTAGACATCGATGAATATAAAACATCCCTATGGACAATTTTTTATAAAAAATTGAGATATGAGTAGGATAACAGGGTTTGGTTTCCTTAAAAGCACATGGTCTTTTAAACCATGGAGACTATTTGTGGAAGTTTTTCTTCAGTGAGGATGAATTCAATTTTTCTGATATATTGCTCCACTATAAACAATCTCAAAATTCTAGTAGTTTACAAAAGCAAACATTTAATTTTCACACTCACAGATCTGCAGTGGGCTGTCTGATTTGACTGGCTTGGGTGTGCTTAGCTCTAGGCAGTGGGCTCAGTTCAGGTCTGCCTGATATGTCATCATTATTCAGGATCCAATAGCTAACCAAGGCATGTTTTCATGGTAGACCATGGGAGCACAAGAGGAAATGTCACACTGTGCAAATATATTGAAACCTCAGTTTGGACAATTGACCTTAACATTCCATTGGTCAAAGCAAGTTGCTTGGCCAAGAGCAATGAAAAAGAATGTGGAAATACACCCTATCTACCATGAAGCCATGGCAAGGCTGGGGAAATATATTTCTATAATAGGAAAGGAATGTCAAATCGGAAACAATGATGTAATCTACAACAAAAGACCTAGGAAGCATTTTTGAGGACTCCCAAACTTGTCGAGCACAATGTGACCAATTTGACTGAATGGAAATCTCTTGAAGGGATGACTGTTTAGTAGCCCGCCTGAATATCCCCAGCTCTTAACACCGTATTATTTCTTCAACAGATACTTTCTGAGAAATATGACTTCCAGCTTACTGTAAAAGGACTTGCATACTGAGGAATGCATTAGGAGGTAGGAGGGACAAAATGCTTGTTATAACTTCCACCTCTATTATCACTTAGCCACATTGAGACAGCATGGTATAGTATTTGAAAGCCTGGCTTCTGGAGTAAGAACATTCAAATCCTGGCTTTGTCAATTACTATTTGTGTTACCTCTGGCAGGTTACTTAACAGTCTTTTGACTAGTGCCCTCTCCTGCAAAATGGAGATAATGGTATTACCCACCTATGGTGGATGGAATAATGGTTCTGCAAAGATGTCCGCTATCTAATCCCTGGAACCTGTGACTATGCGGCATATGAACAGCCGGAAGATTTAAGTCTCTGGGATACATATTTAATGGGTATAGTGCTAATTATAGGTTCAAATAAAAGGGGCATAAGAACCATATGTATGAAAATTATAAATGAGTCTAACTCTGATACATTGTGGGGATAGCTTATCATATTTTTCAAGGTAAGGCCCACTGACAGGAAGCCGAATTCCTGGGATTGTCTGCCCTGCCTGTAGCAGACACTTGATTTTAGCTTCTTGGTACCTGTGGCAGACTTCAGACTCACAGAACTGTGAGATAATAAATGGGCATTGTTTTAAGCCATGAAGTTTGCTGTAATTTGTTACGGCAGCAATAGAAAATAAATACACCACCTCGTAGATTTGTGAGAATTCAATGACTTAATGCATGTAAAGCTGTACGTTTTCAACACACGTCAACTGTTTTATTTATGTGTATAACTTTCTGTGAGTCCTACTGTTTTAAAACATCCAAACTGAAGTGCTATTTCTCAAACTATCCTGGCATAAAACTATCATTAGTGGAAGTTTTGGGGATTCTAGCTAATTAGATATGATACCTAACAAGCACTATACTTTCCCTGTTTGTGTTCATAAAGCCTTCTGCTGTCTGGCTAGCATGGAAAACAAGTTGTTACAAATCCAACCACTATAACTTCTCATTAAGTTTCCCTGGTTACTGGCCCTCAGTAAAAGCCTTTCCACCTTGAAATGCAAATATTACATTTCTCCCCAACCAATCAGGCTAGATGAAAAGATCCTAAAACATCATTACTGGATTTAGCAGAGTGGGAGAATTTATCTTCTGCACCTTCCCTCTTCCCCCCAAATCCCTTTCTCTTCCCTTTTGACTCCTCTATTTTCTTCTGCATTCATCCCCCAAATACCCCAAATCCTGGAAACTTATCTAAAGAATGGCATACAAAGGTGAAAAGATGAATTTGGAAAGTCTAGAGTCAGAGTAATTTGATTATGAAAAAAAAAAAAAAAACATTGAGGGAGGAAAGGCAACTTTGAGAGCCAAAGATACTTGCAAACTAGGTTATTCCTGCCTTTCTACAAACAGGTGCATTTCCTTCAAATGGTGTAGTAAGCATCACCTCCATCCCGAACAGATGGGTAATTATGGGGGAGAAACGGCTACCGACAGCCATGCACAGAGAAGAAAATGGAGCGGCTAGTGTGCTGCTGCTTCTGAGCCAGCATTTTGCAGCCCTGGTCAAAAATAATCCCACCACAGTACACTTGTAATAAAAGAAAACCACTTGTTACTGTGGAGAATTGGGTATCAGAACGACCAGGCCAACCCACCCTGCAATGTCTGGTGTAGTTAGCAAACAACTTCAGTTTCAGAAACTGCCTGCTGCACTGAGTGGGACTTACCATAGTGCCCTTCCCCCTTGTTTAGCAAATTATAATTGTGCTGGGGCTTCCACAGGACCAAGAACAGGTAGTTAGTTACAGCAATCAAGCCCGCAGCAGCAACGAAACCAGAGTGGGGAGGTCTAGTAAGGGCTTTTGTTTTCTATTACTCTTACCTGAGTTACCACAGTTTGGGTTCTGGACAAACAATTGCCATGGCAACCATCATCTCCAGCAATTTGTATTCTTGCTCATTTTTGTTCAACTTTTGCAAAGCATTAGTGTTTTCATGCTCAATTTATTTTTTACCAGTCACTTATCCTCACACATGCAGCACCCCCTTTCACACTGATACAATTTTTTAATGGCCTGGTATTTGGCCATACATAGTGAAGATGGATTCTTTTGCTACCTGTGAATTAAAATGTACTTGCTCACAGCTCTGCTTTTATCACTGAAGTTTCCTTCAAAATGATTGAAGAAGATGGGCTGTCTTGAGGTACCATCTCCCAACTCTTTGTAGTTGAGCAGTGGTGAACAGGGCTGACCTTACCCAGACAACTTTTGAGGATGAAATTGAAAGAGAAAAGGATGGCCGCTTAGCTAGATTCCAGTAGCCTTTCCTCTAATCAAAGTGCTGGCCTTCGGTATCATCGCCTTTCCTAGATCTGCACCGGTCTCCCAATCACTTTCATATATAAAAGTGCAACGTGCTGAGCTTTGTCCCTTTAAAGGCCTTTAATATCAACTTTCCTGTACTTTCATGAGAAATAATTATGCATTCTTCTCATCCTTTACCTTACCAAAACGTTACTTTGGTCTTTGGTGCTATGATTCGAGCTTAGGGGAATAAATGTGACGCTCAGTTCCTGCTGGATACGTTACATTCCCTTTACATTCTTCCTCCTCCTGACAGGCAGCAACAAGCAAGTCAGTTCTATTTCTTATCAAAGGCTGCGGCATTGATACATGGTGCTTTTTTATGCTCCAAATTTTCAAGCACTATTATTATGTGCTAATTGCAATGCTACAACCTTTATCTCATTTAAGTTAATCCATGTAATTTTCATTTTATATGAGAGGGAAAAGGATAGCTTAAAAGATTAAATAATTTGGCCAAGGTCTCAAAAGCTGTTAAGTGGAAGAGCTGATACTGATATCAATGCACTGAAACATCACTGCAGATGTTTTCAGCTGTTACATATGTCAGAATCACCTGGAGGGTTTGTCAAAACTCAGGTTACTGGCCCCACCCCAGTATTTCTGATTCAGTAGGGCCTGGGGTGGGGCTTGAGACTCTGCATTGCCGAAGCTTGGGTCAAGGTTCCACACATTCAGAGGCACTGAGCCATAGTACACTTGATTAAAATGTTTTATTTGATTAAGTGTAACAAGGGTCAGGGATTGTTTCTGAATAAGATTCAGAAATATCTGGTGAAAACTCCTAGGAGAAAAACATCCCAACAGATGTAACAAGCCAAAGCCAAAGGGTCCCAGCATGACGTTTACAAGAGAGGGGTAATCTTGAGAAGGAAGTGGTGTCTCTCAGACTTGTCTTTTAGCCCAGCCCCAGGGACTCCTGTCTAAGTCCAGAAAGTAGGAAGGCACAGAAAAATCTGCAAGAGGTAGTTCTCTGGGCCCCAAGACACTTCTCTCTGATGTCCTTCTAAATGTGAGTCGAGTGTAAAGGGGTGGGGGATGATCTCTCACAGTCCATGCCCACAGACTACTTTGCCCTTTGCGGATTTAAAGGTAGCACCTATCAGAGCTTTGGCACACCAGCAGTACCTTCCAGTTGTGTTTCAAGAGATACCCAGCAGGAGACGGAAATGTCCAACAGAAACCACAATACAGCAGCATGGTACCCAGGGAATGCTCAGCAGATACAGTGGACATTGGTCACTGGTTACAGGGAGACAGTGCTGTCTGAAAGATATCCAGAAGAGCTGTGACAACTCTAAGAAACAGAGATTAGCATTAGTGAAAAAAATCCCTGAGACGTCCCATGGAATACTTACGGCATTTTACATTCATTTATTCATTGAACAAGTGATTATTGAGTGCCCATTATATTTCAGACATTGTGCTAGATGGCGTGAAAAGAGAGATCGTACAGATAGAGGCAAGTCTCCAAGAAACTTAGAATCTGGTGGAAGATAGACATAGATGAAGTAATTATAGTATGTACAATACACTTAGGATATTACTGGTTTTTCAGGGTCAGGAATATTTGTAAAATCCAGAATGCAGTAGTTGATGAAGGAAACTCTGGGTTGTAATGCCTGGGAGAAAAGGACGACAAAAACTAGGGTGTGGGATGAGGAAAGTTGGAGTGAAAGCTTTGTGTCCAGCAATTACGACTTAATGGGATGTTAGGTTCTTTATTTAAGAAAAAAAATCCTGTACAGAGGGCAAAGTCTGAGCGCAGCTGAACAGACTGTTTGAATGAGAAATACCAGATCTGAATTTTAATTCATCCCCTGACTTCATGGTGGTGGTTCACAAAGTCTCATCAAAGAAAAGGTAAGAGGTCCTAAGGTAGGAAGGGCATGTTCAGCATGGACTTTAGGTCTTGACAGCAGAGGGTTTGCTTTCTCTTAACTTTGGGGTTTCTCAGGTTCTTCTTTGTCTATGCTCTCTCCATAGACAACCTCTTTTCTTCCCAGGGACGACGGCTCCCTCATCAGAGAAAGCAACACTAGCTGCCACTACAGGGGAATGTCCAAAGCTCAGTGTCTTAATGAAGGTTCTTTGTTGCTCCTCCAAAGCCTGATGCCGGCCTATTGGCCTCCTCCATCTTCACCATGAGGAACACGTGGCCTCGAGGGTTGCAGTGGTGGAGCAAATCAGAAGTCCAAAGGTATGTGTTTAAAGGCCAGGCCCAGCAGCAGCTTTCATTTCTTCCCACACCCCAGCTTCGTGATCCCAGTCTAGCTGCAAGGGAGCTGGGAAAAACATATATTTAATGATCACTACCAGTCTCTTCCAGAATGTCAAATCTATATGTATAAACCATGGCTCACCTTGGCTTCAAATCCACATGGTTGATGACAAAAATGGGCCTCAACTCCTCAGAAACCAGCCCTTTCTCTGCATACCTGCTCTGAATTATAAGACACTCCACAGGACTCCAACTGAAACTCTTGATTCTTCCTTCCCCCTCCCCTGTCCTTTCATTTAGTGATCCATCTACTTCTTTCCATGTTCATCACTGTGGATCAGGGCCACCACCATACTCTTATCTGCCCAGACTTCCTATCTGGCATCCCTGCCTCGGGTCTTGTTCTTCCCATTCTCCTTTCCATTTCCTAAACTCAAGCTAGGTGATACGTCCTGAAAGTGAATCTGATAATTTCTCTCTCCTGCATATTTTCTTTTTTTTCCTTAACAAATTAATTTTATTGATACATATTAATAAAGCATAATCTATCCAAAGTGTACATTAAATGGTATTCAGTGTAATCCAGGGGTTCTTAACAAGGGGCCCATGAGCTTGAACTGAAATTTAAAAAAAAAACAAAAATTATTCTTGCGGGGACATGTTGGTGCAGCTGTGAGATACTTATTAAATAATACACAGTATAGTGTGGACTTAGTAAGGGGTCCATGATTTTCACCTGACTGGCCAGGGGTCCGTGGAACAAAAAAGGTGATTAAATTACATATTTGTGCATTCATCACTTCATTCATTTTTAGAGCACTTTCATTATTCCAATAATAATAATATAAGCAAAAAAGAACCAAAACTCATCACCTTTCAATCTCCCTTTGCTTCCCCTGCCGTACATAGCTGTTATTCTTTATCCTTCTCTCTAGTATATTTGTATTTATATTTTATAAAAACAGTTATATAAGCATTATCACCCATATTTGTGTCTTATATGAGGTTTTACTATTTTATACAGTCCCATGTTATAGTTTTTAGCTTGCCTTCCAATAATATACATGATCTTAGACTTTCGTTTTCAACCACTGTCATACCCATACAATAGTAGTGCTAGTTACAAACACCTTGATATGCTTTAACCATTTCTATTCATTTCCAAAGATTTACAAACAACCTTTTTTACCAGTTCTGCACAGATTAAACTATGCTTTCCATTCTCTCTGCCCTCTTTTTATTTTCTGGTGACTTATATTCTAATCATTAACTCCATGAGTTTACACAATATATTTAGTTCATAATAGCGCAATCATACAGTATTTATCCTTTTGTGTCTGGCTTGCTTCACTCAATATAATGCCCTCCAGGTTCAATCATGTTGTCATCTGATTTACAACTTCATTTCTTCTTACTGCTGCATAATATTCCACCATGTGTGTACACCACAATTTGTTTATACATTTATCAGTTGATGGACACCTGGGTTGTTTCCATCTTTTCGAAATCGTGAATAATGCCACTATGAATATCAGTGTGAAGATGTCTGTTCGTGTCTGTGCTCTCAGTTCTTCTGGATATATCTAATGGCAAGTCTACACTAAACATCCTAAGGAACTGCCAAACAGTCCTCCACCGTGGCTGTACCATTCTAAATCCCCACCAACAGGGAATAAGCTTTCTTATCTCATCACATCCTCTCCAAAATTTACAGCTTTCTGACTTTTTAATAGAGGCCAGTCTAATAGGTGTGAAATGATATCTCATTGTAGTTTTGATTCGCATTTCCCTTATCGCTAGTGATGTTGAATATTTTTTCATGTGTTTCTTCGCCATTTGTATTTCTTCTTTGGACAATTGTCTTTTCAGGTCTTTTGCCCATTTTTAATTGGAGAGTTTGTCTTTTTTATTGTTGAGCTGTATGATCTCTTTGTATATCATGGATATTAAACCCTTATTGGATAAGTGATTGCCAAATATTTTCTCCCATTGAGTTACCTGCCTTTTCACCCTTTTGACAAACTCCTTTGAGGTGCAAAAGTGTTTAATTTTGAGGAGATCCCATTTATCTATTTTTTCTTTCATTCTCCTGCTTCGAGTGTAAGGTTTAAGAAACTACCTCCTACCACAAGATCTTGAAAATGTTTTCCTACATTTTCTCCTAGGAGTTTTATGGTTTTCATTTTTATATTTAAGTCCTTGATTCATTTTGAGTTAATTTTTGTATAAGGTGTAAGATAGAGGTCCTCTTTCCTTCTTTTGGATATAGATATCCAGTTCTCCCAGTACCATTTGTTGAATAGACTGTTCTGGTCCAGCTGGGAGGGCTTGACAGTCTTATCAAAAATTACTTGACTGTAGATGTGAGGGTCTATATCTGAGTTCTCGATTTGGTTCCATTGGTCAATGTGTCTGTCCTTATGCCAGTACCATGCTGTTTTTACCACTGTAGCTAAGCAATATGCTTTAAAGTCCAGAAGTGAGAGTCCTCCAACTTCATTAGTCTTTTTTAGATCTTTTTGGCTATTCGGGGCTCATTACCCATCCAAATTAATTTGATAATTGGTTTTTCCACTTCTGCAAAAATGGCTGTTGGGATTTTTATTGGGATTGCATTGAATCTGTACATCAGTTTGGGTAGAATTGACATCTTAATGATACTTAGTCTTCCAATCCATGAACACGGAATGTCCTTCCATTTATTGAAGTCTTCTCCAGTTTCTTTTAGCAACATTTTGCAGTTTTCTGAATATAGGTTCTTTATGTCCTTGGTTAAGTTTATTCCTAAATATTTGATTGTTTTAGTTGCTATTATAAATGGAATTTATTTTTCTTATTTCCTTCTCAGATTGTACATCAGTAGTGTATAGAAACACTATGGATTTTTGCATATTAATCTTGTATCCTGCCACTTTGCTGAACTATTAGTTCTAGTAGCTTTTTTGTGGATTTTTCAGGAGATTCTAAATATGGGATCATATCATCAGTGAATAGTGAAAGTTTTACTTCTTCCTTTCCTATTTGGATGCCTTTTATTTCTTTATCTAGCCTAATTGCTCTAGCTGGAACCTCTAGCACAAGATTGAATAACAATGGTGATAGTGGGCATCCTTGTCTTGTTCCTGATCTCAGTGGGAAAGCTTCCAGTCTTTCAGCATTGAGTACAATGCTAGCTGCAGGTTTTTCATATATGCACTTTACCATACTGAGAAAGCGTCCTTCTATTCTTATCTATTGGAGTGTTTTTATACAGAAAGGGTGCTGTATTTTGTCAAATGACTATTCTGCATCAGTTGAGAGGATCGTGTGATTTTTCTCTTCAATTTATCGATATGGTTTATTTTCCTGTTCAACCACCCTTGCATACTTGGGATAAAACCCACTTGATCATGGTGTATAATTCTTTAAATGTGCGTTTGGATTCTATTTGCAAGTATTCTGTTGAGGATTTTTGCATCAATAGTCATTAGGGATATCGGTCTGTAATTTTCTTTTTTAGTAGTATCTTTATCTGGTTTTTGTATTAGGATGATGTTGGCTTCATATAACAAGTTTGGTAGTGTTCTTTCCTGTTCAAGTTTTTGGAAGAGCTTGCCCAAGATTGATATTAGATCATCTTTGAATGATTGGTAAAATTCTCCTGTGAAGCCATCTTGGTCCTGGGCTTTTCATCTTTGGGAGGTTTTTGATGACTGTTTCAATCTCTTCCCTTGTGATTGGTTTGTTGAGGTCTTCTATTTCTTCTAGGGTCAGTGTAGGTAGTTTGTGTGTTTCTAGGAATTTGCCATCGCCTCTACATTGTCTAGTCTTTTGGCATACACTTGTTCATAGTATCCTCTTATGATCTCTAATTTCTACAGGGTCAGTGGTAATGCCACCCCCCCCCTTCTGATTTTATTTGTTTCTTCTCTCTTTTTTTCTTTGTCAGTCTAGCTAAGGGTTTGTTGATTTTGTTGATCTTCTCAAAGAACCAACTTGTTTTTTAATTCTCAATTTCATTTACATCTGCTCTGGTCTTTACTATTTCTTTCCTTCAGCTTGGTTTGGGATTAGTTTCCTGTTCTTTTTCTAGTTCTTCCAGGTATGCAGTTAGATCTTCAATTTCAGCACTTTCTTCTTTTTTAATGTAAGCATTGAAGGCTATAAATTTCCCTATCAGCACTGCCTTTGCAATGTTCCACTAGGTTTTGATATTTTGTGTTCTCGTTTTCGTTTGTCTCAGGATATTTGCTGAATCTTTTGCAATTTCTTCTTTGACCCACTGTTGTTTAACAGTGTGTTTAATCTCCATATATTTATGAATTTTCCCTTTTTCCATCCATTATTGATTTCCAGCTTCATTCCGTTATGATCACAGAAAGTGTTTTGTATAATTTCAATGTTTTTAAATATATTGAGACTTGTCTTGTGACCCAACATATGGTCTATATGGAGAAGGATCCATGGGCACTTGAAAAGAAAGTATATTCTGCTGTTTTGGGGTGCAATACTCCATAGATGTCTGTTAGGTCTAGTCCATTTATCATATTATTCAAGTTCTCTGTTGTTATTTATCCTCTGTCCAGATGTTCTATCCAGTACTGAGAGTAGTGTATTGAAGTCTCCAACTATTATTGTAAAGACATCCATTTCTCCCTTCAGGTTTGCCACTGTGTGTCTCATGTTAGGTGCATAAACATTTAGTATAGTTATTTCTTCTTGGTGAATTGCCCCTTTTATTAATATGTAATGACCTTCTTCATCCCTTATAACAGTTTTGCATTTGAAATCTATTTTGTCTGATATTAGTATCATGACTCCAGCTATTTTTGGTTACTATTTGCATGGAATACCTTTTCCCAACCTTTCACTTTTAACCTGGTTGTGTCCTCACATATGAGGTGGACCTCTTATAGACAACATATAGATGGCTCATATTTTTTAATCCATTCAATCAGTCTATGTCTTTTGATTGGGGAGTTCAGTCCATTAACATTCAATGTTATCACTGTAAAGGCATTACTTACTTTATCCATTTTGGCCTTTGGCTCTCTGTTGTCATATTGTTCTATTGTCTGTCTTCTTACCCTTTAATTTACCATTAAGAATAATCTCCATTTCTAAACTCTTCAAATCTCTTGCCCTTGTTTTTCCCTTTCAGGCTGCAGCACTCCCTTTATTATCTCTTGTAATTCTGGTCTTTTGGTAACATATTCTATCAGTATTGGTTTGTCTGTGAAGACTTTGAACTCACCCTCATTTTTGAAGGACAGTTTTGCCACATACAGAATTCTTGGCTGGCAGGTTTTCTCTTTCATTACCCTAAATACATCATACCACTTTCTTCTCTCCTCCATGGTTTCTGATGAGAGGTTGGTGCTTAATCTTATTGATTTTCCCTTGTATGTGATGCATTGCTTTCCTGTTACTGCTTCCAGAATCCTCTCTTTATCTCTGAAATTCGTCATTCTGAATAGTAGGTGTCTCAGGGAAGTCTATTCAGATTTATTGTGTTTGGGGTGCATTGTCCTTGGATATTGATATTTATGTCTTTCATATGTCTTTCATCTTAGACTTTCCTTTTCAACCACTGTCATACCCATACAATAGTAGTGCTAGTTACAAACACCTTGATATGCTTTAACCATTTCTATTCATTTCCAAAGATTTACAAACAACCTTTTTTACCAGTTCTGCACAGATTAAACTATGCTTTCCATTCTCTCTGCCCTCTTTTTATTTTCTGGTGACTTATATTCTAATTATTAACTCCATGAGTTTACACAATATATTTAGTTCATAATAGTGCAATCATACAGTATTTATCCTTTTGTGTCTGGCTTGCTTCACTCAATATAATGCCCTCCAGGTTCAATCATGTTGTCATCTGATTTACAGGGAAGTTTTTGTTCATTGTTTCCTCAAATATTCTTTCTGCCCCTTTTCCCTTCTCTTCTCCTTCTGGGACACTGATAACATGAATGTTTGTGTTTTTCACATTATTATTCAATTCCCTGAGAAAAAAATTCTATTTTTGCATTCTCTTCTCTTTCTGTTCTTGTCTTTTCCAGTTCAGATGTTCTGTCTTCAAAATCACTAAGTCTGTCTTTGAGGAATTCAAATCTGCTCTTATGTGCCTCTAATGTATTTTTAATCTCATCCATTGTGTCTTTCATTCCCATAAGATCTGTTACTTTTCTTTGCAGGCTTTCAAATTGTTCTTTATGCCCACTCAGTGTCTTCTTAATTTCCTTTATTTCTTTAGTCATATTTTCTTTAAATTCTTTAAAGTGATTTAGGAGAGCTGTGTGATTATCACTGATTGTCTTAAATCTTGAATCTCTTCAGGATATTTGGTTATTTCCTTTGGCTGGGTCATCTCTTCCTGTTTCCTAGTATGACTTGTAATTTTTTGCTGATGTCTAAGGATCTGAATTGGTGAATTTACTCTGATGGCCAATTTCCCTCTCTTGCCTATTGTTTTTTTTTTCTCCCACAGCTCTTCTTTGATGTTTGGTTCAACTTATTCTAAGTCTTTAAAATTGTCTGGCTTCAGTTATCAAAATCAAGCCAGGGACCCACTAATGGGGCACAGATTTTCTCCCAGAGGTAGGATACAGAGAGTTCCATAAACATTTTTATCCATGCCATTTCAAGACTGGCCAGCGGATGGTCATCATCAATACACCTTTCCATGAAGTTGTTACAGTCTGGGCTTTCCTGTGTTCCTGTGTTGAATCTCCAGAGTGGAGATTCAAAGTAGGCTCTGCTGGCCAAATTCACTGAAGAAAAGCCCCCGACTCTCCCTCCCTTTTCCCTTGAAACAGCTGACAAGGAGGAATATGTCTGTTCCCCTTTCAGTCAGCTGCAGTGAGACCGGGGTTTTAACCCAGCTTAATATCTTGGGGGTAGGGGAGAAGAGCCCTTCCCAGATGCTGTGGGGGCTTGGTAACTCACATTTATTGTTACGGCTTCGTCTCTCTGTCCCTTGCCCTCCCGGGAGTTGTTTAACACTGTCCTGGTCTGATGACCCCCAAAGCATGTCCCTCAGACAGCTTTTGGCTCTTTCTCCATTGTTTTTGTGAGAGCATTGAGCTCTGTTAGTCTGTCACCATCTTCCCACAACCCCCCAGAAATATCTGTATTTTCTTTTATTAGCTTCCCTTTGCCCTTGGGAAATGTCCATCTTCTCACATGTGGATTATGAGGCCCTGTGTGATGAGATGTTTTCTCTTTTTCAAGCAGAGGAGATCACTGTTAAAGCAGCAATTCTGAAAATAATGTTCAATTATTAATTTAGTAAATATTGCAGAAAAGTTCTGGTTGTTACGAGAGTGATAGGGATGTTTAATCCAACCTGGGAGGTTTTGAGGTAGGCTTCGAGGAATTAATATATAAGCTGAGGCTTGGAGGATGCCTAGGTGTTAGAAAAGGGAAAAGTGGGGGTGGGAGGACAGGTGTGCATAGGGAGCTCGGGGCCACAGGCTTGCAGGACTCCTGAATACAATGGGAAGGGTGTCCCCTGTAACACAATGTTGAGTTCTGTGTGAATGGTGCTTCTTGACTTCTGTGAAGCTGTGACCTTTGGAGGAGAAGGACATTTCAGGCAAAGCCCAGCATGTGGAAAGGGCATGAGAAGCTTAATGAAGATGTCCCTGATCTCAAATACTTGATTAGACTTGCCATTTTTCAGTACATTCACTAAAACAGTGTTCTCCAAATCTGAGCAGCTCAGAATCACCTGGGAAACTTTTTAAAAAGATGAATTTCCAATGCCACCCACACACACAAATGCACACACACACGCACACACACATACACACCTGCAGAGTAAGAGTCTGCAGAGACGGGGACAGGGAATTTGTTCAGAATTTTAAAAAACTCTGAATCCACAGAAGAAATGTGGTATATCCAATTTACGGACTGAAGTTTGAGGAACTTTAAGTTAAAATAGAAAGAAATTCTGACCAATCCCTACAGTAGCACAACATACCTCTTGTCTTCATTATACTTAAAAATGAGAGTTGTCCAAAAGAGAAAAAGGGAAAATAGTGGCACCATTAATTTACTTTTCATTTAAAACTTTAATACAGCTAAGGCTGTTTACCAGAATATTTTTCTTCTTCTTTTCTATTTATTTCTTATCAGAGTAGCAGCTACTGGCCTGAATGTGAGAGTGACAGATACGTTAGATAATCCCAACGGTTTTCTCTGTAGAAGAAAATTGATCATTATGTAAATTAGCTACAGGTTTCTACTGTAGCTGTTTGTATATTCATCTTATCTCGTTCAATGAACTACAAGTTTCTGGAGTCCTAGTGCCTATATTTCTTGAATAAAATCCCTTTTCTTCAGTGCAGAGTCTTGCTTATAATAGATGAAATGAATGGACAGTGAAGGAAACACTCTAATCGCTGCCCCTTTTAACTTGACTAAAACCTAGCTTGTATTTCAAATAGCTATAAAACCCCATAGGGGTCCTTCCTACTTGTGGTCTCAGTTCCCTCCTTTGTCAACAGACTGAAGTGACCTTGGCTTTCCCATGTTCAAACATGCCTAATTCTTCCCCCAGATCTTGGCATGGCTGGATTCTTCACCTAATTCATATGTTGGCTTAAATGTCACCTGCTCAGAGAAATGTTCACCATCCATACAAAGCAGACCCATGTACTACTGTTCCTTATTCCATCACAATGTTGGATTTTCTTCATGCCACTTCTCTAAAATCACCTTTTTCATTTACATGTGGATTTATTTGTCTTTTCAGTATAAAGTTAGGTCCATGGGAGCAAGATCTTATCTGTATTTTACACATATGCACATATATGCAGGGACTGAATCATCAAGCAACGGCCCACGTCCACCACCTTAGAGTCTGTATTAGTCAGCATCCCAGCAGGAAACAGATGGTTCTCTCAGATGAAGATAATTTGAAGAGAGTTTAATAAATTATCTGTTTACTACAGTGTGGGCGGGCTATTGGGAAACCACACTAGTGTTTAACATCCCTCAATCCAAACAGATGAAGGGAAGGAGTGGATGCAGGAGGCCAGGTGGAGAAAGACATGGAGATAAGGATGACACTATGTGACTTTATGTGATGACATGAAGGGACCATGCAGGGAGAAACCAAAGGGAATATATTTCCCAACCTCCTAATTCTCCCTCCCTCCTTTCATTTTCTAAGCCTCACCATTAGCTGAACCTGTGCTTTGCAAATATTTATTCCCAGTTTATAGCTTACCTCTTCATCCTTTTCACAGGGTCTTTCATGAAGGAAAAGTTTTTGATTTTGGTGAAGTTCAATTTATCAATTTTCCCTTTTATGGATTGTGCTTTTTGTGTCAGGTAAGAAGTCTTTACCCAACACTAGATATCAAAGATTTTTTCCTATCTTTCTAAAAGATTTATAGCTTTATATTTTACATTTAAATCCATGATCCATTTTGAGTTCATTTTTGTATAAAATGTGCAGTTTAGGTCAAGATTCTTTCTTTATTTTGCCTATGGCTTTCCAATTGCTCCAGTATTGTTGCTTTAAAAAAGGTATCCTTCTTCATCTGAATTGATTTTGCCACTTTGTCAAAATTAGTTGGACATGTTTGTGGGTCCATTTCTGAGTTTTCTGTTCTTTTCCATTGATCTATGCATCTATCTCTCTACTACTTCCACATAGCCTTGATTCCTGTAACTACATAATGTCTTAAAATCAAATAGAATGATTTGCCCCATTTTTTTTTGTTTCTAAAAATTGTTATTTTAGTTCCTTTGCCTTTCCACATACATTTTAGAATAATCTCATCTATATCTACACATCTTGTTGGAATTCTGAAAAGAATGCATTAAAATTATATATTAATTTGAGAAGTAAATTATTACTCTGTTGAATCCATGAACATGTCACTTATTTATTTAGATCTTCTTTGTTATCTTTCATCAGCATTTTATAGTTTTCAGCATACAAATTCTGTATATGCTTTATTAGATTTATGCCTAAGTATGCCATTTTCCTTGAGTGATTATAAATTAAATTGTATTTATTTTGGGGTCCACATATTAATTGTTAGTATGTGGAATTACATCTGATTTTTCTATGTTTATCTTGTACCTGTGACTTTTCTGAACTCACTTATTAGTTCCTAAGATTGCTTGTAAATTCCTTGGAATTTTCTACATAGATAACCACAATGTCATCGGCAAATAGGAACAGCTTTATTTTTCACTTGGGACGCATATGTTTTCTTATTTCTTTTCTTGCCCAGTTGTGTTGGTGAGAACTTGCTGCACTGTGTTGAGTGAGTGATGAGAATGGGCATCCTGACTAGGCTCTCAATCTTGGCAAGGAAACGTTCGCTCTTTCACCATTAAGTAAAACGTTAACAGTAGCAGTTTTGTAGATTCTCTTTCTCCTCTATTTCTATTTTTTTCTAAGAGCTTTCAACATGAATTGCTGTTGAATTTTGTCAAATTTTTGCACTGCCTCTGCCTTGTTTGATATGATCATGTAATTATTATTCTTTAGACTGTAGATTACACTAATTGGTTCTCAAATATTGAGCCAGTCTTGCATCCCTGGAATTAACCCCACTTCGTCATGGTATAAAATTTTTTCTATAATGCTGAAATCAATTTGCTAATATTTTGTTAAGGGTTTTTGTGTGTATGTACATAAGGGATGTTGGTGTGTACTTTCATTTTTTTGTATTATCTGATTTTTGGTTTTGTTATAAGGGTCGTGCTAGTTTCATTAAATGAATTGGGAAATGTTAGTGTATTTTTCAGTTCCAAAATGTCCATTTGGTTCTTCTTTATATCTTCTGTTTCTTTGCTGAAATTTTTTGTTTTTTTTTCCATTCATTTAAAGTGTCCATAATTGCTGGTTGAAGCATTTTTTACTATGGCTGCTTTAAAATATTCGCCAGATAATTCTAACAATTCTCTGTCATCTCAGCATTGGCACCATTGATTGTCCTCTTTCATTCAGTGTGTTCTTCCTGGTTCTTGGTCTGTTGAGTGACTTTCTTTTAAAACACAGACAGTTTGAGTATTATGTTATGAGGCCCTGAATGTTAGTTAAAATTTCTGCTTACACTAGCTTCCTCTGATCCGCTCCATCTGCAGGTGGTCAGTAACGCCTCCCTTTGCCTGCCTGCCTAGACGAGGTATGAGTGCCTCCTACTGCTCCCACGTGGCCTCCACTGACACTACTGCAGGGTGTGGTCATACTGTGCAGGGTGAAGGTCCCCACTCTGCACCAGGTGCCTTCAAACACCCTTTCACAGATTGGGAAGGAGCTCCTCCTTACAGCCAGGTGGGGATGGAGCTCTAGTCTCCCTACATGGTCTTCACTAGTGCTGTGGAGGGAATGGGGTTCATTAGCACCTGATGAGGACGGAAGTCCTTGCTCCCTCCTCTGCCTTCTCTGACACCACCCAGGTAAGGGGATTAGG
>JAQZBX010058669.1:0-17671 GCA_029593785.1 Cabassous unicinctus
GTGCATGGAGAACTGGATATCCATATCCAAAAGAATGAGAGAGGAATACCATCTCACACCTTACATGAAAATCAACTCAAGATGGATCAAAGATCTAAATATAAGAGCCAAGACCATAAAGACCTTGGAAGATAATATAGGGAAGCATCTACAGGACCTTGTATTAGGAAATGGTCTCATGAACTTCACATCCAAAGCACGAGCAGCAAAAGAAAAAATAGATAAATGGGATCTCCTCAAAATTAAAAACTTCTGCACCTCAAAGAATGTTATCAAGAAAATGAAAAGGCAGCCTACCCAATGGGAGAAAATATTTGGCAACCATATATCTGATAAGAGCCTAATATCCTGCATATATAAAGAAATCCTGCATCTTGAAAATAGAAAGACTAACAACCCATTTTAAAAATGATCAAGTGACCTGAAAAGACACTTCTCCAAGGAAGAAATACAAATGGCTAAAAACCACATGAAAAAATGTTCCACATCGCTAGGTATTAGAGAAATGCAAATCAAAACTACAATGAGATACCATCTTACACCCATTAGAATGGCAGGTATTAAAAAAACAGCAGACTGTAAGTGTTGGAGAGGATGTGGAGGAATGGGAACACTCATCTACTGCTGGTGGGAGTGTGGAATGGTCCAGCCACTGTGGAGGACAGTTTGGCGGTTCCTCAAAAAACTAACTATAGATCTTCCATATGATCTAGCAATTCCACTGCTGGGTATATACCCAGAAGAATTGAAAGCAAAGACACGAACAGTTATATGCACACCAATGTTCATAACGGCATTGTTCACTATTGCCAAAAGTTGGAATCAACCCTGGTGCCCATCAACAGATGAATGGATAAACAAAATGTGGTACATACATACAATAGAGTATTCCTCAGCTGTAAGAAGAAATAAAGTGCTAACACACAGGATAACATGGATGAATCTTGAAGACATTATTTTGAGTGAAGCAAGCCAGGCATTGAAGGAAGACCAGTACATGACCTCACTGATATGAATTAAGGAAATTGAGTAGTCTCAGAGAGCTATTGTCTGAAAGATAGGTTTACAAGAAGGAGAAAGAGAAGAGAAAGTTGTGAGCCATCACCCATACGGACGTAATCTATGGTAAAGTGATAGAGTGTAGTTGCGTATTGAAGGGATAGGACAGGTGTGTAGTGATATTATTGGGTTTGGTGATACAGGGTTGACAGGTGGGTAGATTGGGAAGGGTGGGATAGAATACCCAGGATACTGGGGAGAGATGTAGGAAAGGGACTGGGTGAACACTTGGGATTTGTGGTATGAGGTTGAAAGTGCAGAGGTGGGAATGCTCTTATGGCAATATGACAAAAAAATGTCACAGGTTTAGGGTGTTGGTTGGCGGGGGTTGGGCATTCTGTACAGGGCATACGTGGAGCAGACTTCTAGGGAGTGTGTGAGTGTTCATCCTGTCATAATGTGTTGTATCAGTGGGTGGAGACCCACACAATGAGTGGGAAGGAAATGGATTCCCATCTTCGGGAGGATCGATTCGTTCAGAAATAGACAGGTGGGCGGCTCTTAAGAGCAAGGGCGGTTCCTAATAGGGGAGGACAAACCAGTGTGTCAAGACCTCTTGTTGCATGTAACTATGAATCTTGTCATCCAGTGCTTCAAGCCATGTCGTCGTGTGCCCCGGGGGCATTGGGAGGGAGGAACAGAATAGATCAAATGGGATATTTAGTTGTCAGTGGAAATGTTTTTCTTTACCTTACAGTGATGGACACAGGACATGGTAAATATCAAAATTTATAAAAGTGTACGTTCTAAAATGTAAACCATACTGTAAACCATTGACAGTGTTTAGTAACTATATTTCACTATCTGTATATCAGTTCTAACAATGCTACCATCCACATACAAAACAGTTTTAAAATGGGGTGAGGAAAGGAGGAGGAGGTTGGGTGTATGAGAGTCTCTTGTATTTGAGACTTTGCTGTGACCTAAAACTTCTTTGAAAATTAAATGAAAAATAGTGAGACACTGGGGAGTGGGAGGGGGAAGGTGCCATGGTACAGACTGGGTACCAGATATTGCAGTGATAAAGGGCAAAATGTCAAAAAAAAATTTTTTTTTAATTTTTTTCCCATTTTTTGAATAACCAAGTCCTTTAGTTTTATTTTATTTTTAGTTTTTTTTTAAGTTTTCATGTATTTTATTTCTTACATTTAAACTTATTATTGTTTCATTTTCCTATTAATTGTGTTTGGCTATTATATTGGCTTCATCTTTGGAGAAGCTTCGGATCACAGAAGGGTTACAGCTGGGGTGGGAGAGGATCATTGGTGGGGGGTGTCAGGGATGGGAGGTGCATGGGAGGAAGTTTACCTGAACATACATAAAAGGTATATAGAGTTCAAGTGCTCACAGGGCATTGTCACAGTGGGTGGAGAATCACTCAATAAATGACAGAATGCTGAGTTCCCATCCTGGAGAGCTCTGCCACATTCTCCAAAGGAGCAGCAACAGTCCCCCAAGTGCAGGGGCAGTGTCTGGCAAGGAGGATGATCCACTGATGGGCTCCTGTTATTGATGACTAGCCTTACGAGTCTTTGCTCTTGAAATTGAAGCTTAGCCTATTATTATGGGGTGCCTAAGGGTTGCCTCCTGAGAGTCTCCTGGTTGCTCAAATGTGGCCTCTCCCTAAGCCAAACTCAGTATATGAATGCATTACCTTCCTCCCAGCGTGGGGCATGACTCCTGAGTATGAGCCTCCCTGGCAAAGAGGGATTACTACCAAGTCCCAAAAGGCAATACAACTGGAAAAAGACCTCAAATAAAAGAGGGAAAAGGTAAAGACAAATGAGTTCATATGGCTAAGAGACTTCAAAGTAAGTTGGGAGGTCATCCCAGAGGTAACGCTTATGCACATCTCAGTAGGACCTCATAGGCTTCCAGTGTGGATATCACCCCAGATAGAGGGGCTCCTGAGGGCCCTGGGGACACCCAGGTCCTATAACAGGGTGGATAGCCCCAGAGTTTGGTGCCTTATCAGTGGGCCCTACTTTGGAATCCTTGCTCCTGAGAGTGACAGGGTTGGACTCAAATATGTCTTCCCTGCACATGGTCCATCTGTCCCTTCTATTCAAACCTATATGTGGTGCTGGAGTTCGTAGGTGTACTTCCAGAGACTGGAGTCTTGGGCTGCCCATGTGCCAGCTTGGCCCAGAATCTCGGTGGAGGTGCAGCTCCTACTCTGCAGCTCAATGGACTCATCCAAGACACGTGGCAGGGAGATGATGATGGACAGTGGCCATCCCAGGGAATGGAGAGAGTCTGCAGCTGCAGGCAGGATAGTCCCATTCATGTTATCCATGGGATATAAGCCCCCTCTCACTTGGAGGTGGAGTGAACATCATCATCCCAGACTCCTCAGGATTGGGGGAAGAGCTATGGACTAGAGTGGACTTACTGATATTCTGTTGTAGACATATTGTGATTCAAGCAATGGAAGAAATTAGAACATTAATGTGGAACTATTGGCCACTGTATTCTTTGGGAGCAGGGAGAGGGAAAAGCAGTTGTAATACAGGGGCTTTTTCTGAGACTTGGGAATTATCCTGAGAGACATTGCAATGACAGATATAGGCCATTTTATATCATAATATAACATGCAGAACTATGTGGGTGAGAGTGTGGTCTACAGTGTGAACTATGGTCCATGCTTGGTGACAAAGCCCCAAGATGTGTATATCTATTGCAGGTGATGTGCTATACTGATGAAGGATATTTATGAGGGAGGTGTGGGAGGTGGGGCATATGGGAATCCCTATGATTTTTGTGTAACATTTATGTAATCTAAGTATCTGTTAAAAAATTTAAAAAAAAATTTAAAAAACAGATTATCTTATTAATTGAGATAATCCATGTAGAAACACTCATCCATGTTCTTCTGCTTTTATATTTTCCCAAATACTCAGTTTTTCCTTTTGCCTTTGCTTAGTGTACTTTCTTTTACATTTCTTTACTAGTGTGTTATTTATGTACTTTCTTTAAACATTTTCTCTAAGAATTCTATTTTTTTCAAGTCTCGAGAATTTCGCTTGATGAGGAATTGAGTGCTCTTGACAACATGAAAGAATGTTTATGAAGTGAAATGTGCTTTTGTCTCTTGAGTCCTGCCTGAGATTTTTTGGCTTGGGTGTTTGTATTGTCATTTAATATTTATTTGGTGCATACTCCATAACCGTTTTTTTAAGATTTGAGAGTTTCATCCAAAGGATGTAGTTTTCAACATGAATAATGCCCTAGTGTCAGTTATGAGGGAAGGCATTCTTTGGCTGTCATATATTTACTATCAACATTGGTATTGTTTCTCCATTCATGTCACTGAAGATCTTCTTTGGTAAAATGTAGCTGTCAAAGAATCATGAACACTGTTTAGAGCATTCTGCAGTTGTTGACAGTAACTTTGCAGCCGTGTCTTCAATGTTGGCACCGTGTTAATACATTATGTGCTGGCCACTCAACTATGACCTGTTTTTGGATTGTGGAATTGAAATTCAGCTGGGGATACCCACTAAAATTGACATGCACATCAGCAGAAGACAGAATATGCCTAAATTGAATGAAACCTTATATTCTTGGGATTCTTTCACATATAGGAGAATCTGAAAGAGTTCATGAAAATATCTTGGAACCCTTTGTAGGTCCTCTGTGGTGAGAAGGGAGTATAGAAGTTTGTTTCTGTAATCAGAGTATACAAATGGCCTTTCTGATGCATTCAGAGTGGGAGCCAAAAATGCTGTGCTTGCTCATGACTCTATATATAGGCACATGGCTTCCCCTGGCCTTTCTCTGCCCAGGAACTCTGATTAATGATTCAAGACCTAGTTCATCTTGCTGAGGGCTTTGCACCCAGGTTAATCTGAATGCATTCTCTTCTTTATTAGTACCGCTCATAGGAAAAATGTTTATTTGTAGCTGTCAAAGGATCGCTTACACTATGCTACAGAGAATAGTGTGTGAGTGTAAGAATATATACATTATTATGCTAAGATTTTTTTCACTTAGTTAACTGTATGAAATATAATGGTTGTGCTAAAATGAAGATTAATAGTCTTTACAGGTAAAATTTATTTTGACTATATGCTATATACCTCCTATCTAGTACATTTTAATGGAATAATTCCCATTGATAAGAAATGAATGATCTTTTTTCTTGCTTTAGTCATGTGGTGGCTTGGAGTGATGTACTCCAGAACAACATCTTCTTAAACTTAATCCATTCCTGTGGGCATGAACCCATTGTAAGAAGGACCTTTTGATGAGGTTACTTCAGTTAAGCTGTGACCCAATTCAATCAGGATGGGTCTTAATCCTATTACTGGAATCCTTTATAAGTGAAATGAAATTCAGACAGAGAGAGAGAAAGCCATGGGAAGCGAGAAACTGAAGGTCAAGGAACCTGGCAGGGAAGCGTAAGGCTACCATGTGCATTACCATGTGATAGAGCTACTAAAGGATTGCCAGTAGCCAGCCCCAGAACACCACAGTCTTCAGGAAGATAGAACCTCCCTGATGATGCCTTGATTTTGGATTACTCCTAACCTCAAGATAGTGATCTAATAAATTCCCAAGTTTAAGCAAGCCACTGCATGGCATTTGCTTAAGTAGCTAAGGAAAGTTAAAACAGTCATGCTTCTGATTTATGTATTATTAACTATTTTATATTCATATGACTCTGCTACAAATTCTTATTTTAAAATTAACTTTTAACTCTAGCCACCCAAATGACATTTTGTTCACTACTAAAGCACTTTTTTAAATGTATCTATGAGAGTGGTTTTCCTCCTTATATTATGAAATTTTTCATCTCTAAGTTTTTTAGTAAGCCAAATCCCGAGCTGATTGTTTTTCAAGTTAATACAGTTTTTTAGGTCATCATTTCTAAGCCTTACTGTTTAGAAAAGAACGGGGCTTTAAATAAATCTTTTAAAGTATTGACAATTATGAGGTAACATTTGAAGAATGAGACACATTGCTCATGGTAGTTTCCCCTTTCTCTATGACATTTGCAGAAACCCTGTTACATAGAAGATAACACTGAAATATTTTTCCTTAGGTTTTGTGTTGTTTTCTTTTAAAGAAACAATGTCTTATGTAAATGGCAGGTTATTTTTTATTGTACTTAAACATAATCCAAATTAAAACAATAGGTTCTGGATCATTACAGCAAAAATATTGGAGTAACATTATTTAAAGAATTTTTGAAAGATGGGGAAACAAGACTATTTTTTATTTCTTTTGCTTTTCAAAAAGAACTTTATTGACTTAAGACCACCTAAAGAACCACACTGATGTTAAGTGTGGTGTAAAAAAAAAAAAAAGTAAAAGTGAAGAATTAGTCAATTGTGAGAAAAATAACACATTTGTATTCCTGGCTCAGATTTCCTTATTACATAAAATGCAAGATGGACTTGGTTGGCAAAGATCTGAAATCTTTTGGCATATAAAATAGCAAAATTTTACCTGGAGCAAGTTTATGAAATTCTCACTGTGTTCTAATGTTTAATTTTCTTCTTTTTGCCATAATATAGCTTTGCTGGCAGATGGCAACATTTGGATCATAGTGAATTTGGCTAAGTCTCACAAGAATTTTTTAAAATTTTAATATCTGCATATGAAAAAATCACAAAGTTCACATAGCTTTGCCAAAATGGTAGAGACAAAGTCTTCTGCATTTTCTCATTTTTGTGCCCTGCATTACCTCACATTTAGGAAGGGTAGATATCTAGAGAAAAAAAGGAAACAATGTTCATTCACTATTAATATCATTTTAAGGAGAGTAGAAACTTAACCTGTCATCTTCCACTTTTAAAATTGTGTTAAAAAAAAAAAATTGTGTTCGTAAAGTAGCATCTCGGGTTTTTGCTAAAATAAAATCAACATATACATAAAAGGTCAACATTTACTTAAACATCTGTTGACCAAGAAAATAAACTGAGCTGCAAACCAACAAAAAGGATTTTTGGGGGGTCTTAGAATTGCCATTTGGGGAACACATTCAAGTAGCAACCCAAATTATGCCCCGAGTTGTGAGTTGTCAGGCAAGGGTATTTAAAGGAGAAAAGAGGAGGGAAAAAAGAAAAGTTGGTTAGGGTGGGGGTCTTTAGAAATAAGTTTTGTTTTCCCAGAAAGTGAGGTATTCTGTATGTTTTTAGGTTACGCTTATAACGGTAGTTTTGGGGGTGGCATAAAGGCCTTTCTGCATGCACAACTCTTTCACTCCATTTTGGGTCTCTTAGCCTGAGTTTCTCCATTTTGTTTTATTTCTTTTCACACAACAAACAACTTTAACTAATGGTTCTCTCTCAAAACATATATAATTTATTTATTTTTGGCATGTAGCTTCAAATTGCTTTATTATCATATCCTCTCTCAGCAAATACAATATTTTAGGTGAAGACCACTGTTTGAACTTCTAGGGAGAGAGACTCATTAGTTCTTTAGTAAATAAGACCCTTATTAAATAGAACCAAAATATGCATCCATTATTCTAAGTTCAGCTCTGAAAGAATTCATGCCATAGCAAGGTTTTGGTGGACTTCAGTATTTTTTTGAGCTCCATGCTAAACACAAACTCTACTACCAACAGGACTAGAATTATAAATGGCTTAGAGTTAGGGTCCTGATTTCTGCGGCAAACTCATTAAAATTGCAGAAGTAACAGAATTTCTAGAAGGCTCAGAGCAGGTTTGTCGACTTAATATGATTAGTCACTTTTATGATGAGATTTACTGACAGATGGGCTTCTTTCTCCTATAGTCAGGCAGATTGGAGATTACATTAAAAATTCATTATTAATATTTTCTTGGGTATATCTGTGAATCTTTAATGGTTCAGTTTTTCAGAGAAGATCCCCAACCTAGCCAGTGACCTTTGCTGTTTTCCCTCAGTTGGTGGGATCTTTAGAAAGAGAAAACTTGTTTATACCAAGCTGAGCTTGGCTTTGTTGCTTTGACTCCATGGGGCTGCTCTTTCTGTTTGCAAAGAGGCTAATTCTTTTACTTAGCTACTGCATGTGTTGTTTTGCTTTGTTTTCTTTCCATCATGTAGCTTGTGGTGACCTGGACGAAAGTATCCATTTTATAATCATCCTTTTCTTAAAATTAATCCAAAGATGTAATAATCAAATAGCATGTTCTTATAAATTGATCAAAATTGTTCATAGTTTTGTAGCATCACTTATATAAATTAAGATATATTACAAGGAGGATAATTAATCTTATGAAGGAATATTTATCCCTATGGCATGGATGAGCAAGAATTTCACAATAAAACATACTCTCTTTCATTTGATATGAGACATATAATTTCGTATTACTTTAATATATAAGTAATTCATGTTTTATATTGTATTATCTGTGCTAAAATAAACTTTTACAATGGGCTAATACTTGTGAAAGACTAGAAAGAAGTCGCTTTCAGGTTTAGAAGCTTAAAAAAATTCCACAACTGAGTAATCCAGACAGATACTAGACAGCAGATCTTTCTCTGTCTGGATATCTTCATTTGGTATTTTATAGACTCTTCAGATTCAGCATAATTCAAAGAGAAACACTTATTTTTCACCTTTCCACACACTCCTTTTTTTCTGTACATTATCTCCGTAAATGGTACCTCTCTCTACAGAGTTGTCCAAGCCAGACACTGGGCACTTGTAATCCCTTCCTGTCTCTGACCAACCCCTCTCCCCCACATCCAATTCCTGTTGATTCTTCCTATGTCATGCCCAACAATCTATTTCCTTTTCCAGATCTTAGTTATCAGCACCTTGTTTGGGTTCTCACTAGGTTTATTTCAGGAGCCTCTATTTGATCCCTCTGCCTCCATTCTTTCCTCCACTTCCATCTAATTTCCAAAATACGGATCTGGTTATGTTATTTCCCTCATTAACATTTATAAAGACTTCCCTTTGCCTTTGGGGTGAAGTTCCACATGAAAGATTCTTCATTACCTGACCCCCATTTACTTCACCTTACCCCTTGCATCTCTTCAGCTTAGATTCTACACCCTATAGTTTTCCCAAACAGGAATGCCATTGGTGTTTTGGTGGGAGTGGTTTTTATCTGCGGAATTGTCCCATGCATTGCATGTCATTTAGCTTCCTGGCCTCTGCCCACACACATTTCCAAACACCCCTAGCAGGATGAGGTACCATCCCTAGGGAGAACTGCTGTCTGCCCTCCTGGCCTTCATGCATATGGCTTGCCTTCCTTTCATTCTGTACCTAGCTACTTTTCCTTGGAAGCTCAGTTTCAGGTACTCTCCTCTGTGAAGTCTTCACTGAGCCCCACCCCACCTTCTCCCCAGAGAGTTTCCTGAAGGTCTGTGTATACTTCTTCCACAGAACTTCTCATTCTAGGTTGTCTCTCTCTGTCTGCCATCCCCAGAGACGGTGAGCTCCCTGAAGTTTTGCTCAGCATTGCATCCTGGCATCGAGTTCAGTCATTGACCTCTATTTGAAGAAGCATTTGACCTCTAATAACTGACAACAATATTCTCTTGAATCTATTAATGAAGCATCAGTCAGAATAATTCATCTATAGTGAGAATACTAACAAAAACTAGACATGCACGGAAGACTGTAGATATGAACTCATTTGCCTTCTAGTATTCATGCATGGGAAAGTTAAACATGGGCCTGAATGGACTTAACAGCAGCTGGGAGCCAGTTGTCACCCTATTTTCCACCCACTACAGTTAAATTCAATCTGGTAAGTCTCATTGTGGAAATCACTTTCTATGACCCACCTCTTCCTTTACAAAATGAGAATAATGCAATATTAAATCTTCATCTTACACATCCGGAACTATTTGTGCAGCAACAAAAATGTTATATATTATTAAAATCTCCTCCGTAAATCACATGGAGTTTCTTGGAGAAAGGACTGCTTATATTTAAGTTGACATTTTAATGTTCCTAAAGCTGCTGTAATATTCTAATTTAAGAAGCATGAAGGTATTTTTTAAAAAGATATCTTTGTGGCAAAGGCAAAATATTTTTACTTAACCAAATACACAACTGTGCTTTTCACTTAACAATTTTCTACCAACAATGCTTGCATCTAGCTTTTGGATATGTAAATAAGGACTAACAAACAATAGTATATGTATATCGTACATCATATATATATGTGTGTGTGTGTGTAATCTAAGAAAAAGAAAAGAAAGTTGTTTCAAAATAATTAAATATCCACCCAGGATACAAAATTCTGTCTGTTTTTGTAAATATTTTCGTTCCCTTGGCTGCTCAAGCAAATGGGATTGGCTTAAACAATAGGAATTTATAGCTCACAGTTTTAAGTGTAGGAAAAGTCCAAATCAAGGTCATCAAGGCAATGATGTTTTCTTCCTGAAAACCGGCATTCTGGGGCTGGCTGCTGGTGATCCTTGGTCCTCAGCTTCTCCGTCACATAATAATGTAGATGGTGGCCTCTCCTGGTCTCTCCTTTCTCTTCCCAGTTCTGTTGACTTTCAGCTTCTTGCTTTCTGTTGCTTTCTCTCTATCTGTCTGAATTTCATTCTGCTTATAAAGGATTCCAGTAATAGGATTAAGAACCATTCTGATTGAATTGGGCCAAACTTTAACTGAAGTAACCTCTTCAAAAGGTCACATTCACAGGAATGCATAAAGTTTAAGAACATGTTTTTCTAGGGTACATAGCTCCAAACCACCATAGTAAACAAATGTGATTTTTGTGGTCAAAGGACCCAGATAATGTTTCATCTTCTAAAACCATGTTATTCCCTTTTCAGAAGTAATATTTAAAAGATGCCACATTTGTCTTTGTCACAAGTTCTGTATACTTCCATTGAATGTGTTTTACCTGATTGTATTGAAATATAAATCCAGTTACATTTTGTGATTCTTCCCCAAATCATATATACTATCAGACATTATTTTAATTAGCTAACTTAATTTTTGTGAGGCATTAAAAGGGAAATTGGAGGTAAACTGTTTTCTAAACTTTAAAATATTTTGATTTTAAAATGACTTTGCCTCAATATTTCATTTTTCATTCCTAATGGAAAGAGGTTTCAGTGAATAAAAGAACCATCAGAGATTCATCTCTTAGAGAAAATTATAATTACTACTTAAGTATTCATATATCATTTAGTTCTCATGAAATATGTTATAATAATTCTCTCCTTTAGCAGGACACATATGTAATGACATGTACAGATAACAGGACAGATGTGGCATGTAGAGATGACAGGACAAGAAATGTATAGTCAAAAAGAAAACTGGAAAAAAGGATTAAATGTAAGCATCAAAAAGCTTAAACAAAAATAAACTCTCAAGAAAATCTTTTTTGAAACATTTTTAAAAAGATACATGTTACTCAATGAAGAACTTTGCATAAAGGATTTTTACTTCTTTGCAGTTGCCTGGGACATAGAAATTGGTAAGATATTAGCAGTATTCTCAGGTAATACTTAAAATAAATGCATGTGTTGTTTTATCAGCCTTGAAATATCTGATATACAGATATTTGCTTAAGTTATAGACGCTAAATCACTATAAATATGCCAAAATCAATGATAATATTTTAGTTCACTGTAATATCATATCATTTTAAAATACAGAAGTGGTTTTTAGCATCAGGTGATTATTCCAATTGCCCTTTGAGTTGGTTGTATTAACCATGAAAACTGTTAGTCTGAAAACATGAACTATTTTGCATATTTTTGTGTATCAATGGCAATGTGGCCTAGAACTATCATAGATACAATTTGTGCAATTCTCCAGTGTTTCAGTCATTTCATGAGCATAGTTCCCGATCTGCCACAGTTCCCCACCTATGTTTAATGCAGTAAAGATACTGTCAATACTTGGTCATCCAATTATTGTGGCATATGATAAAGCGTATGATGCCTGTCATTCATCCATTCATTCAACACACACTTATTGAGCACTCTGCTATGCCAAGCACTGCACTGGTGCCAGGGCTGAGATGACCAAAAACAGGCATGGCTCTGGCAAATAGAGCTTGTAGTATAAAGGTGGGGGAGACAGACACTAACAACTAAACACTCTAGGAACCTATAATTGCAAATTGGGTAGCTGCTCTGAAAGAAAGGAATATGATCCTATGCAAATATATAGCAAAAATAAATCTAACTTATTTGACAGAGCATCATTGAGCAGGTGTAGATGGATAGGAAGACTTTCTGAGAATATAACACTTGAACTATCAACAGAAAGAGGAACCGTAGTTAATCAGGCAATGGCAGGGGATGGCAGGGAGCAGGGAATGAGCATTACTAATGGAAGAACAGGCCATCGCAAATGTCCTGTGGTAGGAGCGGATGAGGCTTTAAGTGTAGCAAGGGGATAAGCTCAGCCTTGGGGGCAATATAAAGGATATTAATCTTCACCCCATCTTCTTGTTATCTTAGCTTATATTTTTTCTTTTACCATTTCCCATCTTCTATGGTAGCAACCACAGTGTACTTAGAGTTTTTGCTTTTGTTTATTGACGTATTTTTTTAGTGCTTCTCAGAGCTGTAAAATCTTTCTAGAAAAGAGAAAAAGGAATTGCTTTCACTTTATGAAGTTTAGTGGGAAGGAGATGTGGTAGATTTAATTATGTACCCCAATTTAGACATGTTCTTATTCTGAATCTACATTCCTGTGGGTGTGAACCCATTGTAAATAGGATCTCTTGAAGATGTTATTTTAGTTAAGCCATAGCCCAGCTCAATGAGGATGGACCTTAATCTGGGTTACTGGCGTCCTTTATAAACAGAAGAAATTCAGGCATAGGGTGAGAAAGCCACAGGGAAAAGGCAGAAGCCATCAGGAACCCAGAAGTGGAAGGAGAAGCCATCTCCATGTGACAAGAAACCCCAAGGATCGTGGCAAGCCAACACTGAAATGCTACTGACTCCAGGAGGAAGCCTTGGGAACTGTGAGACAAATTCCTGTTGTTTAAGCCAGCCCATTGGGTGATTTTTGTCATGGCAGCCTGGCAAACTAAGACAGAAGCCATTTATAAATGTAGCTTGTGTGTATAAAACACAAGCTTTGCTCCTCTCCTCTTGTCATTGCAAGAGGCTAATCATTCATCCCTGGTTACTCTGGCTCTGTAACTGGATGAAGCATACCACAGATTTCCTGATATTACTCCTCAACTTACCTTAGCCCTTTTCTACTGTATTTATTTTCACTGATTTATCATTTTCTGATCTTCCCATCCTAAAATAACTTTTTCAGATTACACCTAATCTAGAATGTCTGCCTGTTCCTTCCAGCACCATCTACTGCTCTGCATATACCATCACATCAGGTCCCATTTAACCTAGTTCTTGGCTCTGGTCATTTTAGTCACCTCTGTCCTACAGCCATTCTTTACATTTCATGATTATCTCCATCTTGTTAAAATAAGGCTCTGTTGGTAATCGTGGTAATTTAAAGGTGCAGTGAATGAAGGAAAAATAGTCAACTTCTGCATGTGCCAATCAAAGCAGAAGAAGAGATTTGCAAGTAGAGTCTTGAATATTAAGAGACTGTAGTCTAGACTTCTACCAATATATCAATGACTAAAGCCTTACCTAGAGGCTGAGTTTCTTGACTGGTCAAGATAAGCAATGGCTTTGTACCACTACAAAGTAATATGATGACTGGAATTTTAATTTTCTTTAGTTTCAAAATTCCTTTAAAAAGAGAACCTGTAAGGATTTAATAAGGATTCCAGAAATTCTAAATTTCTTAGATGATATGTAAGAGTTTGATAGATTACCCCAAATGCTTCCTACCTCAAGACTGGTTACCATGACTATGTGAAAATAATCATGCCTTACATTCACCAATGGAAGAGTGCATGAAGCCAGAGCATGCATTAGCCATGTTTTTAGCGCTACTGCAGCACTGATGGACTTCCCCCAAACCAGAAAAACTGAAAACAAAAGCTGTGTTGCCAACTAATATGTATAAAACCTCGATTGTTTTAGGACATGTCTTCTACCATGCTTAAATAGTACATTTTCTGCCCCTTTACACAGAAAATGGGCTGTAGGATTGTTCATGGAACCTCTTTCACTTCTGAGAAACTGGTGTGGGAATGTAGTCAGGGATTGGTCATTTGGACCTCTGTCCTGACAACAGGTAATTGGGAGCTAAGGTGAATTGAGAACATGTATTTATTTTATATGTCTTCCAACTTGCCAGACAATGTCAGGTGTTTTACTGATTGGTTTCAGTTATTCTTCTAAATAATTATTTGAGGCAGGACTTACTTACATTCTTATTTTCTTAATAAGAAAATAGGTCTTTAAAAAGTTTGACATACCTAAAGTAACTCAGCAATTGAGCAGTGAAACTGGGGTTCCAACCCAGTCCTTTTAGATTCCAAATTCCATATTCTTTCTATACATCATGTTCTTCTCTTTCAAATATTTAATGTGTGCGTTTTATGTGCAGAGTTCAATGGTGGCTGCAACTGTAGTTGCTAAGACTCATCATAAACATAGAATGGTAATGCAATAGATATCTGCCTTAAAATGAAGTCCATTGTGTAACTTTTCTCAGTGCTGCCTTATTTATTTGCATGCCTCACACTTCTCCTTTGCCACAAGCCTGAGTTCCTGGAGGCCAGCATCTGTATTCCTTCATATCTGTATTCTCAGCATCTACCCTGTGCTTGGGCACATACTAGATGCTTATTAAATATCATTCCAGAGGTTCTACCAATAAGAACAGAATTACAGAAGGTGTTATTTAAATGCAGTCCAGGTGCCAGCTAGGTGAATGTTGGAGCACATAGGTCATACCAATGATTTCCACCCCTTTACATCCTGAAGGGGGCTCCCATTATCTAAAGAATGTCAATACAATTTTCTAAACAACCTTTTCCAGTGTCCTTAAATTTAAAAGTTTGTCTGTTCAGCATTTACATCCCAAGGTAATTCAAAATTAGTTACTGACCTTTTGAAATCCCTGACAAGTGGGGTTCTTTTTCTGTATAACATAGGAGCCAGAATGAGATGCCAGCAGTGGCTATGTGGTCTGTGAAGAGTACCAGACCCCACTACTTAACCCGATTTCTTCTACGACTGCTTGTGACGGTACCACCTCTATGCAGAATACCCCAGTGCTGGTAATCTACTAGATTTGGAGGTTTAAGACGCCCTGGCATGTTTCGTGTACTTTAGTGTTTGCTTATCTTTGTTCCATGCTTCTTGCCCCTGTCAAATGACTGGATGCTTTTTAGCTGTCTTCACAACCCCCTTGGAAAGGATGTCAGGTAATTTTGTATCCTCTCTGGCATCTGGGAGGCTTGTGTAATTCATTGACTTCTCCTATTGTTTCCATACTATTTCTGTGAGTTGGAAAGTTTCTTTATTTGGTCTAAAGAAACTGTAATTTAGGAAAGGGAAAAAAATGTATTATCTGCAAGAAGAACTCAAGAAAACCATTCCTTGGAGAAATGAAATAAACCTGTGTACATGATTCAAGTCAGTATTCTTCCTTTAAAATCCCCATGTTACTGAAAGATCAAGAGTCTTTGGCCTCTGGCCTAGCCCCAAACAGCTGAAGGGCATTTGCTTTTGAAGGTAGTCCATGAAGAATAGGATGCACTGACATTATAGTAATTCAGCAATCCAAGGCCTGCAAATTAAGAAAATGTAAAGCAAAATATTTTCTCACCCATATGATTGGCCCCATAGAACATTAATCCTCTGAAAGTTCTATTAAAGATGAATTGTTGAAAGACAATTAAAGCAATTAATAGTTATCCATAGGTACTACAAATTAGTAGTAGTAATATACGGCACTGTCAAATCTGGTAATAATTATAACCTATAGTTTGGAAGCCTATAGTTTGAATCTTTGTTGTGCTTTTTATCTTTAAAGGGTAATATATTGTTTTAGTTTCCTACCTGTTAAAATAAATGCCGTACAATGGTATGACTTAGCAACAGGAATTTATTGGCTCTCAACTTCAGAGGCTAGAATTCCTGCTTACTGCTGGGATCAGTATCTTCTGGCTGGCTGGCAGTCTTTGGGGTTCCTTGACTTTTCTGTCACACAGCAATGAACATGGGAGTGTCTTCTCCTTTCTCTTCTGGGTTCCCTTGCTTTCTGTCTTCTGGCTGCTCCCTATGGCTTCTGTCTTTGTGGCGTTCTCTGTAAGGCCTCCAGTAATAGGATTAAGACCCACCCTGACCCAGCTGGGCCACACCTTAACTGAAGTATCCTCATCAAAACACCCTACTTAAATGGGTTCACACTCACAGGAATGGATTAAGATTAAGAAACTCTTTTTCTGGGGTATATAACTTCAAGCCACATTATTTCTATTACATTTGAAAGGAGTTTTTCTGTTCATAAAACACATCCAACTTTTACTTTATATCAGAAAGTAGGAGCAAATCAGGCTAATGTTGAAAACAGTATATAGAAGCTCCATGACCATAGCTGTTTTCCTCATATAGAAGGACATGGTTAAGGATATGGAACCAGTGTGAATGTAAGATATTGGTAAATTTCTACAGATAAGTTAATTATGCAATATCTTTGTGCTCATTTCAACAAATCCTTTCATTTTATTATTTGGACCCCATTCTAGGGATGTGTGTGTGTGTAGCAAAACTTTATACTTTAAAGTTAATTTTTCTTCTATGTCAATTACTTTGCCTTTCTTCCTATACGTAAGTTCTTAAAATGTTGGTTTCCATCTTATAAAAAGTTATACTTTGCTTTCGGATTGTCTGGACCAAGTAAAAATGCAAGATGTAAGAAATTGTTCTCTTTAAAATTGGATGTTTCAAGCTAATGTCTTTGAACTGTTCTGCTATGAGAAAGAGAAAGAAAAATGCTTGTGAGTAATTATATTCTATCTTTTCTGAAACTCAATTTGGTGCTAACATGCTTGCTAGTCTTTCCCAGAAGAAAATGGTATAAGTGTAAGATGATTTCTGTGCTCAGGATATGGAGGTTTAATGGCATGAATACTTTATAAAATAAATAAAGACTTGAGAGGACAATTTTATCCTCTTATTCTTGAAACTGTACAAGTCTTTAGAGCCACGAAATGGGAGCTATCTCTCTGAAGGGAAAGGGAAACATCTAAGAGACAATAAGGGAGAGAATGAAGGTGAAGCCCAAAGGATTTTTCTCTGATTATGAAACTGATCATTATGCATCCCATCCCCAAATATTTTTCTGCCTTAAAATGTAAAATGTCATCCCAGGATTTCTTCTTTCTTTGCCATGTTTGAATAAACAAATAACTTTGCATTGTATTTCCATAATAATACTTTCCATCATAATAAAAAGTTTCAATGTAGTGTTTTTTAAAGGACCTCTCAAAAGCCGAAAATAACATTTAGTTACTTAAAAGGATATTTTCTAGTTCTATGACAATGTACATTATATCAGCATTTTAGGATGTAAACTGCTTTTAAAAGGAAGTTTACAGATATAACATGCAAAAATACATTAAGAGTAACTCTAAGTATATGTTTTTCCAGTTATTCCAGGTTGTTCTTTTATTAATCTCCATCTCTCCTGTCTTTCCCCATTCCTCTCTCCCTTCTTTCTTCCTCCTCATCGTCATCTTTAACCCTTCTCTCTCCTTCCTTTTCTCTATCTCCCTTTCTCTCCTTTTTTTTTTTTCTTTGT
>JAQZBX010058670.1:0-17686 GCA_029593785.1 Cabassous unicinctus
TAGGGTCTCCTAGAAACACCACATTTCAATTTTGATCATCTTAATCTAACTGAAAATATATTAGAGGCTAACTCAAGTTCCACAATCTCTTCATGTATTCAACAAATATTATTGAGCAACTGGTACATGACAGGAAGTGTTCTAGGTATTCTTAGGAGCAGTGAACAAAGCCAACACCTCCCATCAGGAAGTTTAATTTCTGGTGAGTAAGTCAATTCAAATTACTTTCTAGAAAGTGAAAAGTGATTTGCAATAAGTACAGAAAAGAATAAGGAGGATCAAGAAATACTGGGTAGGAGGAGAACATTGTGATTTAATGGTTCATCAGTAGGCTTCATTGAGAAGATAATATTTGAGCAAAACTGTCACAGAGAAGAATACGGGATCAATTTTCAGATTACAGGAATCAACAGTGCACTTAATAATCTAAATAAGATTTGTTAAATCAAACATACAAATGCTCATCTGTAAATCATGCCCACATAAAAGCTGGTTGACATTCCTTTGACTTGATTTTGAAATATGGATTTCTAGTTATTATGCAGCTATACATAAATGAGTCTGGTTATAAAAGTATTTTTTCTTCCTTTTGTACTTATCTTTTATTTAATTAATTTTTCCTTTAGGTCAAGTGTGGGGTATTTGAGATGGATTTGAGAATCACACTTTCAGAAGCGACTTTGTCCTCTTGGGATTGTTCTCTTCTTCCCAAACCAGTCTGGTTTTCCTTTCCTTTATATTTTGTCATTTTCTTTATGGCAATAATGGAAAATACAGTCATGATCATCCTCATCCACAGGAACTTGCATCTCCACACACCTATGTATTTCCTGCTCAGCCATCTCTCTTTTATGGATATCTTACATATTTCCAAAATCATTTCCAAAATGATTGCTGACATTCTGTCAGACAGGAAAACTATTGCCTTTGAAGTTTGCAGCTTCCTGGTATTTCAGTCCCTCACCTAGTTGGGTGGTGAGTGCCTCTTCCTGGCAGCAATGTCCTATGACTGCTACTTAGCCATGTGTCACCACTGTGTTACCTGATTCTTATGAATGAGCAAGTCAGCATTCTCATGGTCAGAGGGTCCTGCCTTATTGGGACCATCAACTCCACAGTTAACACAATTTATGTACTGTGTTTCCCCTTCTGTGGTTCAAAAGCCATTGATCACTTTTTCTGTGAAGTCCCAGGTATGTTGAGGTTGTCTTGCGTAGACACATCATACTATGAATGAGGAGTTGATGTACGTAGTATCATCTTTCTACTCATACCTTTCTCCATGATATGTGCTTCTTATATCCAAGTTCTTCTTACTATCCTCCAAATGAAATCATCAGAGTCACAGAAAAAGTCATTTTATACCTGTTTCTTCCACATGATTGTCCTCATAATGCACTATGGACCATTTATTTTCACATATGAGACCTAAATCGTAGGTCACGATAAGTTCTTAGCACTATTCTATACCATATTCACACCTACACTCAACCCTCTAATCTACAGTTTTAGGAACAAAGATGTTTGCTAGCAATGAAAAACATGCTCAAAAGTAACTTTCAACATAAAAAGTGAATATGAAAAAACCTTCTAATGGGTGTTCTATTTGTTTACATCCCAATATTTTGAGGGAATCCATTATTAGATTCTCCTGAGAAGGAAAGAATTATTTTGCTCATGACTTGATTGCAAATTTAATATTTTCCATCTGTGGAAAGAAGTGTGAATTTCCAAAACATTGACATATACAGTTATCGTATGTGTTGGTTTTGTATATGAACACATAAGAAAATGCATTGTACCTTTTGTAATTCTTAAATGAGTACAATGTTACCCAAGGTGATTTACTCCTTTCATCAAAAATTGTAAGAATTGATAATAATTATTCTTTAAATTATAATCAGCCATGTCCATTGTAGAAGAAACATATATGCATATAATATTTTTATTTTAATTAAACTTATTTAAAAATACCTTTAAAATCTTACAAACAGTTAATAAAAATCTGTAATCACCTTTTGGAATCTCCAATATTTTTATTACCAGGACTGTTTTGGCATATTTTTATATGATGTGGGTAATGTATGCATATATTAGATAAATGTAATATAAATATATTATAAATATATTTAAAATCTCCTCAAATATATAAATATAATTATATACAATATATAAACATTTATATCTGTAATCTAGTTGGGTTAAGGTCAAGTTATTGCTTCTTTTTGAGTAGCAAGAATATAATATTTTATTAGAGTATTCCACAAAATAGGTCAGGTTTCAAATATAAATACATGTTGGTATACTCAAAACCCTCTTATTAGTTTGTCATGAAATATACCACAAAGAATAAAAATAAATATTTTTCTTCAGAAACTATAAATATAATAGGAAAATCAAGAAAATATTTTGAGTAAATATTCAAGTTAGTTTTATTATATTAAGTTGAAAAAATATGTTGAATTAAATATATATTTTATATGCTTAACATAAAATTTGAAGATATTATATCAACTTTAATGAGTTAAAACCATTGCTGAGACTTTCCAATTAGAAATTTTAAAACAGTAAGAATAATAAATAATAGTAAAGATTTTGTGAATTAACATCATAATATAGTATATATGGACATGTGGAATCTGTTATGAATTTAAAACATCAACCTAGCAATATATTTATAGAATGTTGAAAATGTTATTATATTTTTTCCAAATATATTCTTCCTACTTTTAATGACTTAGAATAATATTTAAAAATTGTTATATCTATAATTTATTGCATGGCAGGTTGGTTTTTTCATAGATACTTCAACATTAATTAGGGTCCTCCTAGGCAACAGAATCTACAGGATATACGCACTTTTGTGTGTATGTGCAATGTAAATGTTATAGCATATATTTTATGATATGGCATTTATTACAGGAATAGGCTCACACAACTGTGGGGATAGGCAAGTCCAAACCCTATATGGCAGCCACAAGCAAGGAACATTAATCAAAGTTTTCAATGAATTTCCTAGGAAGAGTTTGCTGACTGAAGAAGAGGGGGACATTTTTCCCTTTGTTCAAATCATCAATTCTTCCTTTAAGACTCCAACTAGTTGGATGAGACTTTTCTCATTGTTGAAGACAGTCTCTTTCGTTGACTGTAGACATTATCAGCCATATATGTAATCAACTAATTGATGATATAAATCTGTGAAATTTCATCACATTAACAATAGGCCCCATAATTGCTTGACCGAACAAATGGACACCATGTGCAGGACAAGTTGACAATGAACTTAACCACCATAGTTATTTATTTTTATTTTAACATACAATTGAAATAAACTTATTTAATGACATAAGGGAATTATCAATTGTTTTAGATTTGATAATGGTTTATTGATAATGTTTAAAAGAATCTGAATAGTTAGAAACATTTTCTGAAGGGCCCACAGATGAAAGGATGGGATGTATGAGACATATTTCAAAATATTCAGTGTTTGGAGAGATGAGTGTGTTATATGAGCAATATTTGCTTTGTGTTGATAACTGTTGAAATGGGGTGATAGATGCATGGGAGTTTAATGTAATCTCACCTAACCTTCATAGGTTTGAAAAATCCATAACCTTTTAAAGAATTTTGACCAGTTCTCAGCCTTTTATTATTTCCAATCAAAAAATTTCATATTCCCAGCAATATCCACAAAATGATTCTACTGAAGTGTGCTTTGAATCCAATTGCACAATGTTCATAGAATATTTGTGGAAGATAAAAATACTTGCCATATTCAATTTGTCATTTAGAAACATGATATATCTATTCACCTCTGCTTGAGAGGAGTTCAAGGGAAAAAAAATGCAAATTCCTTGATGGATTTATATTGAGAAAATATATACATTTTATGTAATTTCTGATTTTATGAAAATTTTAGAATCTGTAAATCTTTAGGATTACCGTTTTTTCTATTAAATTTTTTGAGCTTCCTTTTTGGTTCATATGTTTTCCAATGATTTTAATTGTTCTGCATATTATTTATATTTTATGCAAATAGCATTAATTTTCTACTTCTTTTCAGTAATGAAATACATTAAGTTCCAGTGTTGTTTAGCATGATATACAGGGTTACTGCATCCAGGAAGATATATAATAAAATACATGTTACTTGGCATTTAATGTGCTGATCATAATATTGATGGGAAGACTTTATATAGAATTTTAATATAATCTATGGTGTTTATAGTTGTACAGACTTTTTATATTTCTTATAATTCAAAACAGTTTGTGCATTTTTTTGTTTCTAGGAAATCTCTCCTTTTTTAACCAAAATATTCACCCTCCATTTGTATAATACATTTTCTCTAATTTAGTATTATCATTAAATCCTCTTTTTTTCTAAAATCTTACATCCAATTCATTCACAAATTCTGTTGGTTGCAGACCATTATAAATCTTGCCATAACCCACAGAATCAGATGGGAGAGAGTGTAAACTACAATGTAAACTTTAATCCACAATTAGTGGCCATGCTCCAAAATGTGTTAATCCATTGAAATGAATGTACCTCACTAATGAAGGATGTTGTTGATGTGGGAAAATGTGAGAGATGTGGGGAGCAGGGCATACAGGAATCCCCAATATATTTTATGTGATATTTGAAAAATCTAATTATCTTTAAATATATATATATATATATATTTAAATCCTGTTGGTTGCACCTTCAGAATAGACTCCATATCTGCCCATTTCTCAAATGCTCCCCTACTGACACACTGAGAACAACTACCTCATCTTTTAATTATCATGCAAATTTCCTAAGTGTTCACCCAACTTTCAGAATTGTGCTTTTGAGTCTTTCCATACAACAGCGAGAAAGATACTCTTAAATTCTTATTTACATTGATATCTATTCCTGCTAAAATCCTTCTAATGTCTTTTGAATAAATCCAGTTATTCAGACCTTCATGAGGAGCCATTGGATCCATACATTGCCTCATTCATAGCACATGCTCCAGTCCTGAATTTATGAAGCTAAGCTTGTTTATCCTCATTGCTTCAGGTCCTTTTTTCTCTACCCTATTACCCTCTTTCTCCACACCTTCTTATTGACTTGCTCCCTCAATTGATTCCAGTCTCTGCCCAAATATCCTGGTGAAGTCAGACCTTTTCTGGACAAACAATTCAACATAGTAGTTTCATAACATTATATCACATTGCCTTGTTTGTTTTTATTTTGTAAGCTTTAGAATTACTTAACATTTTATTATTTGCTTATCTCTACAGACATTTTGTTTGTAATGTTTTCCATTTCAATATGTAAGCTTATGACAGGCAGATATATGTCTTTATGGTTAACTTAAGTAAATGTATGGTTATAAAAGTAGAATTAATTTGGCTACTTTTAGTGTTTATTTCCTTGTATCACATTTATAATTGAATGATATATATAAGTGAGATTTTTCCATATTTAATGCTTTGAAATATTCATAAATATATTAATAACTTTTCTTTTAAAATTTAAAAAGTAACTTATATATGCCAAGGAGTATTCTACATATTTTTTGTACTAAAATATTTACTCCTCCCAAAGAGAGTATTTATTATCATTATTGTATTTATTACAACTACCATGTCCATTATATAAATGAGCAGAGAGATTCTTTTTCTCAGTCATACAGATATAATTATAAGATTACTATTAATCCCTCAGTTATATTATGTTTCATATTCTCCATTTTTGAAGTATACATCATAACATAAGAATTCAAAGTTTTTAAAAGTTTAGATAAAAGTTACAAGTTAGCTAACAGACTGATTTGCTTTGGAGTATAGCATATTATAATACATTTAGCCTCCTAGTTTAGTTATTTTGTGTTCAGAATATTTATATTTCTTTGAATTAACTTTGATAATGTGTATCTATGTATAGACTTGTACATAATCACTCATAAGCATATATTCACTCATCCACAAATAATTCTGTTCTAAGATTTCATGGAATAAATTATAATGTTTACATTAAGATACATCTCAATAATTTATGCGATGAAATTAATGGTTGAAAAGACTAAAGTCCATCCAGTATAACTTCTACATTGTATGGTATTCTAATTAAAATTACAAAAAGATTGCAGAGAAAATAAGCTGATTTTAATAATTTTGATCTTATGAAAGAGCCAGTTCTAATACTAGGTCTATATACAATCCTCATGCCCATGAGAAAATATCCATCATGTCCCTTCCTAGAAAAAACATGGTACTCTAACAAGAGAAACAAAATGGAGTCTCTTTGTTGACTGAGATAGGTAGATGTTTGTGAGGAAAATATTGTTTTACTTTAGAATGTGATTTCTGACACCTGAACCTCTGGAAATACAACCCTGTTTAAGATGGGAAATCTTGGGAATGTTACCTAATCTCTCTGCTCCTAATATACATGTTTGATAATTAAATGAAATAATAAAAGTAAGATGTTTAAAATATTGCACAATATTTAAAATGAAGAATAACATATTGCTCTCATAATATTTATAGATAAAACAATAAATTAGCTCTATCTATTTTTATAAATAAACTTCCCTATTAAATTTATTTGGCAATAATTTACACTGCCCATCAGTGAAGTGAAAAATAATTGAAGCTTACACAAATTGTAAGATATTGGCCATATATAGTAGCAATATTTTGGCAATGTTCTTTTACAGTTTGTAACAATTGTTTAACAACAATGCAAGGTGATGGTGTTGGAGTAACTTATGGCAGGCCTGTATGATAATATGCATGTTTGTTTTGTAAGTTCACAACATATACTATACACTTATTGTTGTGGATGCTCATGTATCAATGATGAACTTCAATAAAAATGTTAAAAATAGTTGAAGCAGACTGACTTGATAAAATTAGTTCTCTTTTATCTGCCTCTGGTAGTCAGTGTATGCTATTACTGCATTCATTCTTTGACTCCACAAACACCTGGTGATGATCTAACCCTGGCAGTACAATTGCAAACAAGACCAAGTAAATACTTTTCCATCTAGTGGATGCGACACCCCATCAACAGATCCCTTAACAGACATTGTGTTACCAGGCTCTGATGAATAGAAATAAAATAAGCTAAGCAATGAGAAAATAATGGAGAAGAGGCAATAAAGCCATTGTCATTTTCAAAAAGCCTTTTACAGGTCTTTAACTAATAACTTATTTTTGAAAATAAGTCATTGTTACATTCAAAAAGCCTTTTACAGGTAACTAAAGGGATGCATCCCCAAGTACAGCCCCAATTCATGTCTTGTGAGGGGCAGGGCTTCTTTAGACCCCTTAGCTCTGTACTTAGCAAATGCATAAGGATTTTCCTTGAAGAATGAAGCTGGATGTTCCCCCCATGAGGTTTCTGCCATGGACAGACACTGGAAGAATTGTGCTTAGGTGATCTGAAAGGCATGTATTGGCCTAAGCTAAGTAAGTTTAAAATTCCATCTTCTATTCTAATCTGTGCTTGCTTTAAATTTTTCAGCCTGTTAATGCCTAGGAACTCATAAATCAGATTTGGGGTTTGCTTGTTACAAATTGGATAATGGTGATAGGTAACCTAAAAATAAATCTTTAAATATTAATACTATCTTCCAATTGAATACGATATATAAAAGAAATCACATAGAATTAATTCAACTGTTGAGAGAATAGAAAAACTTAGCAACATTTATGTTACTAATAACATAGTTTTTTTTTCTTAGTTAATAAATGAAGGTGTCCAAATTGTTTTAAAGTGGAAACAATATAAACTGTAACTAAGAGTTAATATCATTATATAGATGCCTTTGTATTACAAAGCCATAAAAGGATAATATCTGAGATTGCTCTAATCTGGTGCATATAACCTAGAACCTACTATTTTGATGATAATCTTAGACTAATGTACTTTTGTTCATGGTTACTTCAGGTCTAATATCACCCTTGTGTATGATTGCTATAGCAATGGTAATTACAAATTAAACTGATCTCTGATTATGCTTATTTTCTGACTAGTTTATTAACTTCATCACACTCTTAGACTTCAACTATTGTGATAATTCTAAACTTGAATTTGCCCTTGATTTGGGCGATTTCCTGACAACTTCTGGCCTCCATCGCTCAGGGGAAGGCAAATCTGAGACACCCCTGTCTCCTGTCCCTCCACAGTTATTAATGATCCTGCTTTCTCTCATGACTCAATGTGTGGACTAGATTGCTGCCTGGTGGAATTCTCAACAACACCCAGGGTTGGACATCCACTCTACCAGTCCAGCAGCTGCAAAGTGTCCTATTACCTCCAAAGACTCAGGAGTGGGATGCTTCCAAACTTGAGAGTTGAGGTTCCTAAAATTAGTAATTCATGTGAGAACCCAGTTTCCTTAAGACTTCAATGACCTCAGTGAGTATATACTGGAAGTAGTGTTACTCATCCAATATCTGTCAAAGTCAAAAAGGGAAACAAAATTGTGAATTAAAGGAAAATGTTGCAAATTGTGTTTTAATGCATTGGGAACAATTTGGACATAAGCCAATAGTTAAAAGGAATGAAATTGTTCTGCAAAACTGTATGGTCACAGTGCAGATTATTTAGAAATACCCTTCAACGAGAACTTTGAAATGTTATTTTACAGCTAAATTTATTTTGTAAAAGATTGAAAATTATACATAACATTAGTGAGTTTGTTGTTTGTGTATAGCTCTCTATTTGTGTCTGCCTATTTTTCAGTGTTTATCTTCATACATCAGGATGGTAATATCAAATTTATAAATGAAAATTCTTAATAGAGCTTTATTCAAAATGTTAAAAATTAAATGAAAGCTTATCTACTAAGCCTGGAAATAGAATTCAGTTTGCCCTCTAATTCCCCAATTTAAAACTTTTAACAGCCTAAAATAAGGGTGGTTAATAATGCTATTTCCAAATTTCCATAATTAAAGGAAAAGTCCTGGAAAACTATTGAAAGATCTTTTCAGAATTATAATTAAAATAAATTAAACAATTATGATATATTTCCAAACCAAGCAATCAGTATGTTTTTAAGATTAATCACAGTTTTAAAATTTTATTAAAGAAAAGAGGTTTTGGTTTCCTATAAAGGAAGGAAAAAGAACATTCCATGCATAAACAATAATACTTTCAATTTTATTTACTTTGGTTGTTATCTCCCTAGGTTTATGGAATATTAATTCAATAAATTAGCATTCTATGTATTAAATTTTTAAGATGAAAAATTGTAAATTTGTGTTTAATGAAATTAAGTTTAAGTAAATTTCTTTGGTTACTAATTGAAATTTAATAAACTTTTTTAAAGGTAAGTAGCTAGTGTATCTAATTATGGTTAATTTTAAGAAATTTATAGACACACTGTGTAAACTGAAGCATTTAAAAGGCTATTTCCAGGAAGCCATTATTTATTAGAAACTTAAATTGATATTAATAGCAAAAAGTAAATTCATAACAGGGAAACCTGTCAAAGGTCACCTGAAACTGCATATTAAAATGGTGATAACATGGGGCAGGCTTCAAGAGAGTATGTTAGTGTTCATACTGTCATAGTAACTATTACTTGTCAAGAACAAGATTCATAGTTACTTGTAACAACATTGATGGTTTATCCTCCCTTATTAGGCACTGCCTATGCTCTTGAGAGACTCATGGCCCTCTATTTGAGAACATAGTGTACTCCCCAGGTTGGGAGTCCATCACCTTCCCACTCATTGTGTGGGTCTCCATCCACTGCATTACCTACTATGACAAGATGAACACTGACACACTCCGTAGAAGCTAGCCTCAAGTGTGCCCTGTCAAGCATGTCCCCTACATCCAACACCAAAAATCAATCACCCTTTCCTGCAATATTTGCCAAAAGAACATTCCCAACATTGTAGTTTCAACCACATACCTGCAAATTCCCAGAGGTCACCTGCTTCCTCCACAAGCCCTCTGTCCAGGTCAATGGAAAACCAAACACACATTCCCCATCCTACTACCCTCACATACCAGCACTACCAAACAAAATAGCATCACTGCACCGCTGACATGCCAGTCCACTTCACAACCAAACCCTTCCAACTTATCATAGATTTTGCCTATATTGACACTGGCTCACAACCTTCATTGTGCTTTCTGTCTCCTGTAAATGGATCTTCCAGAGTCTAGCTCTGTGATTCTGCTCAATTTGCTTAATTCATATCAGTGAGGTCATTTAATATTTGTCCTTCAGTCCCTGGCCTGCTTCACTCAAAACAAGGTCTTCAAAATTCACCCATGTTTCCCATGTGTTTACACTGTATTCCATCTTACAACTGAGTAATATTCCATTGTATGTATGTACCACATTTCCTTATTCATTCATCTGTTGATGTACATTTGGGTTGTTTACAACTTTTGGCAATAATGAATAATGGTACTCCGAACACTGGTGAGCATATATCTGTTCATGTCTCTGCTTTCAGTTCTTCAGGGTGTATATCCAACAGTGGGACTGCTGGATCAAATAGCAGTTCTAGAGTTAGCTTCATGAGGAAATGCCAAATTGCCTTCCACAATGGCTGTACAAGTCTACATTCCCACCAGCACTGGATAACAGATCCCTTTCTTCCACATCCTCTCCAACACTTGTGGTCCCCTGTTTCTTTAATAACCTCCAGTCTAATGTGTGTAAGATGATATCTCATTATAGCTTTGATTTGCATTTCCCTAATAGCTAGTGATTTTGAGCATCTTTTCACGTGCTTTTTAGACATTTGTATTTCTTCTTTGGAGAACAGTCTATTCAAGTTACTTGCCCATTTTTTAAATGGGTTGTTTTTCTTTTTCTTTTTGAGGTGAAGGATTTCTTTATATATGCTGGATATTAAGCTCCTATCAGATATAGTTTCTCCCTTTTGGTAGGCTGCATGTTCACTTTCTTGACAAACTCCTTTGAGATGCAAAAGGTTTTAATTTTGAGGAGGTCCCATTTATCTTTTTTTCTTTCTTTGTTCATGTTTTGGGTGTAAATTTCATGAAACAATTTCCTAATAAAAAATCCTGTAGATGCTTCCATAAATTATCTTCCAAGATCTTTAAGGACTTGTTTCTTCTACTCAGATCTTTGATCAATCTTGAGTTAATTTTTGCATAAGGAGTGAGATGGTGTTCCTCTGTCATTCTTTTGGATATGGATATCAAGTTCTCCAAGAACCATTTGTTGAAGAGGTAATTTTTTTCCCATTTGAATGGGCTTGGTGGCCTTGTTGAATATCAGTTGGCTATATATGGAAGGGTTTATATCAGAACTCTCAACTTTGTTCCAATGGTAAGTATTTTTCCCTTGTGTCAATGCCATGTAGTTTTGACTACTGTAGCTTTGTAGTATGTTATAAATCTGGCAGTGTGATTCCTCCAATTTCATTTTTTTTTTCAATATGTCTTTGGCTGTTCAGGGCCTCTTGCCCTTCCAAATAAATGTCATAGTTAGTTTTTCCAATTCATTAAAAAATGTTGTGTTGATTTTTATTGGGATTTCATTAAATCTGTAGATTAGTTTGAGTAGGATAGACATCTTAATGATATTTAGTCTTCCTATCCATGAACAGGGAATGTTCTTCCATTTACTTCAGTCTTCTTTGATTTCTTTTAACAGTGATATGTAGATTTCTGCATAGAAGACATTTACATAACTTCCGTCAGTTTGAGATATGACTCCCATGGATGAGCATCCCTTCCACTGAAGGATTTCTACCAAGCAAAAACGAGCAATGCAACTGGAAAAAAAAACCTAGACCAAAATGGGGAAATTGTCAAAACAAATGAGTTCATAAGGCTAAGAGACTTCAAGTGGGTCAAGCCCTGAGACTTAACAGAGTTGCGACACCTACTCTCCAGTTCATTGGACTCACCCAGGACAACTAACAAGGAGGTGATGGTGGACAATCACCATATCAAGGAACTGAGAAGGTCTACAACTGCAATCAAGAGAGTTCCATCACTCAGCTGTATGGGTCTGAAGACCCTGTCTATTAGGGGTGGAGTGGGCATAATCATCCCAGAATCCTCAGGATTGGGGAATGAATTATGGACTAGAGTGGACTTACTGGTATTCTACTGTATACTTATTGTGATTCTAATAATGGAAGAACTTACATCAATGATGTGGAGGCAGTGGCCACTGGAGCTTCTGAGGTCAGGGAGAGGGAAAACAGGTGTAGTATGGGGGCATTTTTAGGTCTTGGGAATCATCGTGAACGACTTTGAAGTGACAGATACAGTCCATTATATATTTTGACATAAACTCTAGAATTGTGAGGGAACGACTATAAACTACAATATAAACTACACTCCATGCTTTGTGGATTGTGATTGTTTTCATCAATTACAATGAATGTACCACACTAATGAAGGATGTTGTTAATGTGGGTAATTATTGGCAATGTGGGGAGTGGGGCATATAGGAATCCTCTATAATTTTATGTAACATTTATGGAATTTAAATATATTTTAAAAAATTAAAAAACAAAACAAAACTCAGAACAGGTCCTGTCACATGGTAAGTGTTCAATAAATGCTATATCATTAAAAAAAGGACATTTGCATCTTTAGCTAAATTTATTCCCAGGTATTTGATTCTTTTAGTTGCTATTGTAAATGGGATTTTTTTTCTTGATTTTTTCCTCAGATTGCTCATTATTGGTGTACAGAAATGCTATTGATTTTTGCACATTAATATTATAACCTGTGACTATACTATAGAACTCATTTATAAGTTCTAGAATCTTTGTTGTAGATTTCTTATGACTGTCGAGGTAAAGGGTCATGTCATCTGCAAATTTTGAAGTTTTTAATTCTTCCTTTCCAACTTGGATGCCTTTTATGTATTTTTCTTGTCTAACTGCTCAAGCAATTACTTCTAACACAATGTTAAATAAGAGCAGTGAAAGTGGGCATCCTTTCGTGTTTCAGATCTTAGATGGTAAGCTTTAGGATTTCACCATTTAATATGATGTTAGCTGTGGGTTATTCATATATAACCTATATCATGTTGAGGAAGTTTCCTTCTATTCCTATCTTTTGAAGTGTTTCTTTTTTATCAAGGAAGGGTGCTGTATTTTTTCAAATGCATTTCTGCATGTATAGAAAAGATCATGTTTTTTTTTTCTTCTTTTAATCTGTTAATGTGTTGTATTACATTGATTGATTTTCTTATGTTGAATCATCCTTGCATACCAGGGATGAAACCCATTTGGTCATGATGTACAGTTCATTTTGTTGTGTTGTTGGATATGATTGGCAAGTATTTTGTTGAGGATTTTTGGATCTAGATTCATTAGTGAGATTGGTCTATACTTTACCTTTCTTGTGGTGCCTTTGTGTGTGTCTCTGCTATTAAGGTGATGCTGGCATCACAGAATGAGTTTGGCAACTTTGCTTCTATTTTTTGGAAGAGTTTAAGCAGGATTTGTATCAGTTTTTTCTTTAATGTTTGTGAGAATTCACCTGTGAAGCTGTCTGGTCATGTGTTGTTGGAATTTTTTTCATGAAAAATTCTAATTCATTTTTTGTGATTGCTCTCTTGAGTTCATCAATTTCTCCTTTTGTCAATGTAGGCTGCTTGTGTGTCTCTAGAAAGTTGTCTATTTCCTGTAAATTACCTATATTGTTGGCATACAATTTTTCAAATTATCCTCTTATGGTGCTTTTTATTTCTGTGAACATCAATGGTAATATTCCCTTCCTCATTTCATATTTTATGTATTTGCATCTTCTTTCCTTTTTCCTTCATTAGTCTAGGTAAGAGTTTGTCAAATTTATTAATCTTTTCTAAGAACTAGCTTTTGGTTTTATGTTTTCTAGTGCTTTCTTGTTTTCAATTTTAGTTCTGTTCTAATCTTTGTTAGTTCCCCCTTTCTAATTGTTTTCAGGTTAGTTTGTTGTTCTTTTTTTCTAATTCCTCCAAGTGTGCATTTAGGTCTTTGATTTTAGCTCTTTCATCTTTTCTAATATAGGCATTTTAGGGCTAAGAATTTCCGTCTAGGTATAGCATTTGCTGCAAACCATTAGTTTTGATATGTTGTGTTGTTATTTTCATTCATTTCAAGGTAGTTACTTCTTTCTTTTGTGATTTTCTACTTGACTCACTGTTTGTCTAAGAATCTATTGTTTAACTTCCATATCTTTGTGCCTAATCTGGTTCTCTACCCCTTACTAATTTCCAGCTTCATTCCATTATGGTCAGAGATAATACTTTGTATAATTTCCATCTTTCTGAATTCATTGAGAGTTATTCTTTTGCCTAGTATGTAGTCTATCCTGGAGGATGATCCATGTGTACTCGAGAAGAATATAAGTCCCGCTGGATTTGGGTGTAATGTTTTGTAAGTGTGTATTAGGTCCAGATCCTCTGCTACATTATTCAAGGACTTTGTTTCTTTATTAATTCTTTGTCAAGATTTTCTGTCTAATCATGATAATAGTATATTAAAGCTCCCCACTATAATTGTAGAGGCATCTATTTCACCACTTAGGTTCGCCAGTGTTTGCCTCATGTATCTTGAGGTACCCAGGTTAGGTGCATAAATATTTATGTTTTTTTTTTCTTCTTGTTTGATTATCCTTTTTATTAATATATAGTTTTCTTATTTAGCTCTTACAATAGTTTTGCATTTAAAGTCTATTTTGTCTGATATTATTTTAGCAGCTCCCTCTATTTTTTGGTTATTGTTTGCATGTAAAATTGTTTTCCAACCATTCACTTTCAGCCTCCTTGCATCTCTTGTTCTGAGATGAGTTTCTTACAGACAGCAAATAGATGTGTCATATTTTCTTGTCCTATCTGCCTGTCTGTATCCCTTGACTGGAGATTTTGATCCATTAACATTCAATGTTATTATTGTCAAGAAATTACTTATATTAGCCATATTTTCTTTAGTTTCATGTATAATGTAAGTTGTCTTTTTTGCGATTTCTACCTTTTAATTTTTCTTACACTCTTCTCCAACTCTCGTTCTCCTGTTATTTTTTTTCCTTTCAACCTGCAGAGCTCCCTTTAGTATTTCTTGAAGGGCAAGTTTCCTGTTGAGACACTCTTTTAATTTCTGTTTATCTGTGAATGTTGTGAACTCTCCTTCATTTTTGAATGTCATCTTTTCAGAACAGAGAATTCTTGTGGAAGTTTTGTTTTCTTTACTTTTGTCATCATAACTATGCCATATCACTGCCTTCTTGCCTCCATGGTTTCAGGTGAGAAATCAGCATGTAATCTTATTGAGTTTTGCATGTATGTGCTGGTTCTCTTTTCTCTTGCTGCTTTCAGTATTCTCTCTTTGTCCTGAGCATTGGGCAATTTGACAAGTATATGGCTTGGGGTAAGATTATTAGGATTTATATTGTTTGAGGTGCACTGAACTCCTTGGACATGTATATCCATGTCCCTCAACAGAGTTGGAAAATTTTCAGCCATTAATTCTTCCAGCATACCTTATGTCCCCTTTCTTTCTCTTCTTCCTCTGGGATGCCTGTAATACAATTTTTTGTGCATTTCATATTGTCATTCAAATCCCTATGTCCCTGCTGCATTTAAAAAATCTTTTTATCTATCTTTTCTACTATCTGTCTGATTTCACCTACGTTGTCTTCAACATCACTGATTCTTTTGTCTGCCTGTTTAAATCTGCTGTGATGTACTTCCAGTGTATTTTTTATTTCTTGCATTTTGCCATTCATCACCATCATATCCATTATGTGTTTTTGTTGGTTTAAAATTTCATCTGTATGTTCTCCCAGGGTCTTCTTAATATCTTTAATCTCTTCCTTCACTTCATTAAGCTGATTCATGATACTTGTATGGACATCTCTGATTAGTTGTTCCATATTCTGCATATCCTCCTGGTTTTTAATTTATTTATTCGACTGGACCATGTCTTCCTGTTTCTTAATTTGTCTTGTAATTTTTTGTTGGTGACCAGGCAACTGTTTATCTTGATAAGCTTTTTCAGTTGATTAGCTTCTCTTTCTACTCTAGGGTTTTATTTTTATTTTGTGTGTGTGTGTGTGTGTGTGTGTGTGTGTGTGTGTGTGGTGTGCTTTCACTTTGATACTTCCTTCCTCTTATTCTATTTCCTTGCTGTTGTCTAGGTTATATTTTGTTGCTTTGGCATCTTCATCTCTCTGCCCGTCACTCTCCTGGGAGTTCTGAAGCAGTGTCCTGATCTGCTGTACCCCAAAGTAGGTCCCCAGGCCAGCCTTTGGCTCCCTTTCCATTGATTTAGTGAGAGCTAAGCCTTATCTGCCCAACCCAATGGTCATGCCCCCACAATTCAATTTGCCTACATTTTTGAAGTTATTTTAGATCACAAAAAATTCTAACTGTGGCAGGGGAGGATCATTGCTGCAGGGTAACAGTGATGGAGGATGCATCAGATGAGGCTCACCTGGGGCATATCTTTAAGGCATATGGATGAGTTCAAGTGTTCATGGGGCTTTGTCACTGTGGGTGGAAATCCAGACAATAATTGAAAGAATACAGAATTCCCCTCCTGGGAAATTCTGCCACATACTCTAATGGGACAGCAAGAATCCCTGGAGTACAGGGGCAGTGACTAGCAAAGGAAAATGGACCATTGATGGACACTTGATATTGATTACTGTACTTATGAACTTTTTCTTGTGAAATTGAAACTTAGCCTAGCATTATAGGTTGCTTAAGGGTTCCCTCTTGAGAACTTCCTAGTTGCTCAAATGTGTTTTCTCTCTAAGCCAAACACAGTATATAAATGCATTGCTTTCCCCTGGCATGGGGCATTAATCCCAAGGATGAGACTCCTTGGCAAAATGGATTACTACCAAGAATCAATGCAACTGAAAAAAGGTGTTGAACAAAAGGGGAAAAGGGGAAAGACAAATGATTTTAAATAACTAAGAGACTTCAAAATAAGTCAGGAGGTAATTCCAGAGGTTATGCTAATGCATATCTCAGCAGGATCTCATTGACCACCACAGTAAATATTGCCTCAAATAGTGGTGCTTCCAAGAGATCTGGAGACATCCAGACACTATAGGAAAGGCTGAGAGCTCAGGAATATGGTGGCCTGCCATTGGGCCCTACTTTGGAATTTATACTCAGTGGGACAGAGTTGGAATCAGTTGTTGTTTCCCTATACATGTCTCTTCTGCCCCTTGTATTTGAGCCAATAATTAGTGCTAGAGTTGATAGGTTTATGTCCGAGTGACTTAAATCTTTGGGATTTGCATGTGCCATTTGGGCCCTGAATCTCAACAGAGTTGTACCACATATTCTCCAGTTTATTGGACTCACCCAGGACAACTAACAAGGAAATGATGATGGGCAAAAATCATCCCAAGGAACAGAGAGTGTCTACAACTGCAAGCCAGGTAGTACCATTCATTTGCCCCATGAAATGCAAGGCCCCTTTCATTTAAAAGTGCAGTGGGCATCACCATCCCAGAATCTTCAGTATTGGGCAATGAACAATGGACTAGAGTAGACTAACTGTTATTCTCCTATAAACTTATTGTGATTCTAGCAATGGAAGAAATTTTATCATTTATGTGGAAGCAATGGCCATTGGAGGATCTGAGGGGAGGGAGAGGGAAAAATAGTCATTATATGGGGACCTTATTAGGACCTGGCAATTATCTTGAATGGCATTGCAATGACAGATACAGGCCATTATATATCTTTTCATAAAG
>JAQZBX010058671.1:0-17687 GCA_029593785.1 Cabassous unicinctus
CCCCCCCCCCCCCCCCAGTTTATAGGTGGGAGAAGTGAGGCTGAGAATGGTTACTTTCCTAAGGTCACATAGCTTTTAAATGTCAGAGTTGGGACTTGAACCTAGGGCCTTCAGTATCCCATTGCTCCAATTTTGGGTTTCTACTTTTCTCACTCTGCATCCTCAGGGATAAGAACTCTCCACTCCAGATCTTGGGGCTGCCTGGATTTCTGCTTCCAGATTGATGCTAACCTTGGGCCTCCGATTACTGCCAGGGACTTTTGACTCTGGGCTCCATCTTACTGCCAAGATACCCACATGCTGCTGGCACCTGGTCAATGAATCAGCCTGGTTCTTCATTTCCCTGAAACCACAGACCCATTGGCAGGCATCCCATGGCTGCTGGGAATCCCAGTTGCTGCTGCTCCCTTAGGGATCCTCTGTTTCTTATTCTAGAGCTCAGCTGCAGGCCATGTCAGGGTCTTCTTCACCACTGGATCCAGGGACAACTCTAAGAAGCAGATCCATCCCCTTCCCACCCCCCACCCCCCTTTAGTGTCAGCTTGGTGTTGAACACAAACCGGGAAAAGGACAGATCTTCAAGGACAGGAGTATTGCACCTGAAAAGACCACTCAGTCTCATCTGACACAGCTTCTTCAGGGTCCAGTATGCAGCATAATGGTCTTTTTTGTTTGTTTGTTTTAACTAAAGGAAACGTAACTAAAATTGCTTAAGCACAGAAGACATATATTAGCTCTCATAACTTGCAAGTCTAGGAAGTACATCTGGCTTCAGGTCCAGTTGGATCCAGAGGCTTAAACAATACCATTAGAATGATTCTTCCTCTCTTAGAGTGGCTCCTACACATGCTGGGTGAGCCCCAGACTCACCCTGTTAGCTTAGTGATTGCAGAGGGCGCAATCTTCCCTGACGGCACCAGCAGGAAAGTCCCAGGGAAGATTCTGATGGTCCTGACCCAGTTGTTTCTACCCTGGTCCTGGGAATGGGAAGGGGAGGGGGCGGGGCACTGTGTCAGAGTGGAGTCCTTACAGAAAGGGGGTGCTGAGGGCCAGAAGAAGGCGGTAGGGATGCTAGAAAGACAAAAATAACAGGTGTATTCTGTGACTGTCATCTTCAGGGGGATCTCTCACAGCGCGAAAAGGAATTGAGGACTTTTGTGGGGTAGAACCGTCACCCTCCCACCCCTTGGTAGTGCCAGAGCTAAGTGTTCCAGAAGACTCAGCAGAAACTCCAGATTGTAGTTAACCTCTCTTCCCACTGCCCCTGCCTTCCCGCCAAATGGGTCCCAGGGATACTTAAGCAAACTGGGTCCAGGAATAACTTGGGGCATCTCAAAATTCTCCAGGATTGATATGCAAATAAATTCCTAGTATTGACTCCAGATTATATTTTTAATTTTAGCTTTACTACACTTATAAGTGCAATCTATTCTATAATAAATGTGAAGTAAATAGCCTGAGTGTAATAAATGGGCACAGCCCTTATTTTGCAAGGAAATAAGATTCTGTCATTCACTTGCTCCATCTGCGAGGAATCCCTTTGTGTTTTATTGTGCAAGACATTAGTTTCACTTGGATTTTAAAATGCATATGCTTTCCAAGATTCATTTTGCAGAGGAACAACTACATGGCTTGGGATTGCAATCTCTGCCTGCAATTTCTTTCTCCGTTGTTTGTTATTACCTTGATGCTTTTATTTTAAAGGAGCTTCTGTAGAAGCTTTGCTTCTGATTTAACCTGACATTGAAAAATAATACTGCAGATCACAGCCAGGGGTCCGATTGTTCCTACCTAGTCATGACCCACACTGGGAAAACTGGCAGGAGATGTTTCTCTTGAGTAATTAACCCCATTGCCTAGTTATACAAATCAGAGTTAGTAAATCTTCAATCTAATGCCAAGGTGATTTGGCATGTGGCTGCTTGATTCCTGTAAAAAACAAAAACAAAAACAAAACAGAACTGAAATCAAATACAGTCCAGTTTTGTGATGGGAAAAGTCGTGTCCCCTCTGATGGTCTTACCTCCTTATGGGGGATGTCAGGATATGATTGTACAAACCTGCTTCAAACTCTGTAATCAGGGAGTCGGAGGGATTTTCAAGAATTCTAAGAAGTGAGAGAACTGAAGGAAGCTTAACTTGCAGGGGTCCAGCGGCATAAATCTCATGAAGAAGGTTCTGCTTATGTCTTAGATGCAGAATTCTTGATTAGTGGCTCCAACATCAGACGATTTCAGGCTAAGGAAGAACTTGCTGTGTTCTGAAGTCGTGCTTTTTTATTAGCGCTCGGTACCAACCCCAGCAGTTACCAACAAAGACCGCTGCCATGTGCTAGCATTCGCTCTGTGCTAGGCACCCTGTTAAGCATGCTTCACTCTTTGAGTTAACTATTTTTCAACCTTGTTTTGAGTAACAACTGTCAGGTGTCTCTTCACCATAACGTAGTTCCAAGTGTCTGCAGGAAGAGGAAAAGGACAAGTTAACATCAAAGAACTGCCAGCCATCCCCCTGGGAGAAAGGGCAGCACTTTTTCTGGAAAGCTACACTGTGGCCAGGGCTGGGCTAAGCATTTAGATTCATTGTCTTATCTACATGACGATCTTGAGAGCAGATACGATTATCCCCATTTTACAGAAGAAGAAGTGGAAGTTCGGGGTCTATGATGCAAGCATCTCCAAAGTCACCTGGTCCAGCTTCCCTGAAATTCTTGAATTGTCCTTATAGCAAGTTTGAAGAGCCTGAAACACCTCCAGTTAGAGTTCAGAGACTTCAGCATGTCTCAGGATGCCCCCTTAATCTTTGGATGACCTTGACTGTTAAAAAGCCGACTCTGGACTCCCTCCCATTTGATTTGAGAAATCATGCCAGGGGGTTGCTGGGCCTGCAATGAGTGGATAAATTCCTGCTTCCTCATCCTGCACACTTTGCTCACTGGAATATTTTCTTGAACATTTCCTTTGAGTTTTACTCTATCTCTCCTTTAATTTTGTATAAAATGACGTAGAGCAGCTGATTCACTTTGAAGGAATACAAGTTTTCTGTTAAATACAGAAGTTTGAATTCATAACTGTGTTCTCTTGCTTGAGTGCAACAGAATCTCCTTTGAAAAGTATTTTTCTCCTTGAAGTCTTTCTTTCTCTGTCAGTGTGTCTTGAAGGCGATGTCATGCTGTTGAGCTGGTGAGCTGTTTCTGATCAGTCATCCACATGGGAATTATTTACAACGTATGTTCTTACTAGTGTCAATAAGGACATTTTTTAAAGAACCCAAAGGAGTACAAATACAAAATCTTGCATTTGGGATAAAACTTTTATACTTGTTAAATTCAAGGCAAAAGAGAAAACTTTCTAAGCCAATCAATGTCAGGCTGTCTTCCCTATAGAGTTTTATGGTGGTGTTCTCTAAAATACACCTTTACTGTAAGACCAGTGCATGGTCTGGAACACCCATTGTCCTAGAAACCCAATGATTCCATCAGCACTCACGTGCTCAGCACACCTCACTGATCTTTAGGAACTAATTTGGAAATTATGGTGCTGGTGAAAGAACATGGTACTGGGTGACACTGGGGCCACATAAAGACGAAGATGCTTGGCCTCAATTTATTTTCAGGTGTGAAATTGGAATGATTATATATCTACTACATTAAATGAGTCTCACAAGGACAAGCTGAGATGTATGTACATTGATACAAGTGAAACCTTAACAAATTGTCAATAATTTAAACAAAAATTAATAATCCATTCATAGGATTATCAATTGATCATCCTATCTGAACAGGCATTTTGTAATAAACAAAAAGGAAAAGGCAAAGGTAAGCCACCATGACCCATTTGGTTCTGGTTTGGTATCAGCCAATTGCAAGGACTGATCTTTGCTTCCAGGGGGAGAACTAGAGCCAAAGAAGAGCACCACAGTGGAATATTGAGAAATGAGCACTGGAGGAGGAATCCTTGATTTAGCTTTCAGTGCCACATGGACTTTCTTGGAGACCTTGGACAAGTGGTATGTGTAAAATGTTATAAACATGTGAGGCAGTGGGCTCTACTGCTAAACTCAAAGATAATGTGGAAAGGACCTGCAGAATCGATGTGCCATTGCAGAGGTCACAAAGAATTAGTGTTGTACCAGAAATGCCATCAGCTCCATAGCTTCAACCATCACCTCCCCACACAGACCTCTCTTTCAAACCCAGACATGTTCCCAGATCTCTACTTGGACATTTTCAGTTCTCTATGGGTTATACTGTCCCGGAAGTAATGCTGAGATCCTGGACACAACAAAACCAAAGCCAAAGTAGCTATTTGTCTGCCATGTTGTCTCCATGGTCACAACCAGCTTTTTCTCCTGTCTCCTTATTTCTGCTATTGGCATCACCACCCTTTCTCCCTGTTCAGCCACCCTCCAGCTCAAAGACCCTTCTTTAACCATTATTTCCCTTGGCCTTTTCTTTCATTTGGACATGCTGTGACTCTTTAGAAAAGTTCCCATTTTCTTTTTCTGTTTCTTCTACCATTACCCTAGATCTCCACCTCACCCACCCCCGATTTCGCCAAATAAACCCCAACTTGAACATCTCTTCTCCCAGAATAAAAACTGCACCCCTGGCCTGTTTGATATTCAAGGTCCTACACAAGTAGGTCCCACCATCTCTTCAGTACAACCTCACACCCTCCCTTATGCAATTCTTGGCATTAACTAGCCAAATCAGCCTCCTCAACACTCACCAAACATAACCAGTCGTTTTATTCACCTCTAAGCTTCGTTTCATGCTGTCCATTTGCTTGGAATACCCCCTTCTCCACCCCCAGCTCTGCATCTCAAAATCCCAGCCATTCTTCAAAGTCCATCTCAAACATAATCAGCCAGGCAGCTTTCCTTGGTTACCCACACTGGAAGTGCAGTCTTTCTTGCGTGTGCAGGGGGAGCAGTTTCTTCAGAGGCAGACATACCTGGATCCCTGGACCCCTGAATCTTGCCTCTGCCATTACCCACTGTGGGGCTTAAGCCTCTTTTTTTTCCTTTATTTTTAAAGGAGCTTTAAATTACATAAATGTTACATTGAAAGTATAGGGGAGTCCCATATACCTCCCCCCCTCCCTCCCACACTTTCCCCCATTAACCGCATCTTTCATTAGTGTGGTACATTTGTTACAATTGATGAACACATGTTGAAGCATTGCTAGTAAGCATGGTCTATAGTTTACATTGTGGTTTACACTTTGCACTGCAGAATTTTATAGGTTTTGACAAAATGTATAATGACATGAATCTGTCATTGCAATATCATACAGAACAATTCCAATGTCCCCCAAATGCCCCATGTTACACCTATTCTTCCCTTTCCCTCCCCTCAGAACCTCTGGTGATCACTGTCTTTATTCAGTGCTACAAGTTCTTCCAATACTAGAATAATGATGTCTACTTTAGTCCATAGTTGCATTCCCCTCTTATGTTTGTTCATTCTTCAATCTTGAGAATTTTGGGATGGTGATGCCCATTCTGCTTCTGATTAAGAGGGGGTTAAGCCTCATTTTTGACATCTCTAAAATGTGGATAATAATGCCTATATAGGATTTTTAAGAGATAGTGTTCACAGAGTTCCTAGAAGAATGCCTAGCACGTAGATGGAGCCTGATACATGACTGTTTCATTCCTTCCTTCCACACTGTAGGTATTCTGCTTTTTTCATAGTATCTTCCCTGGCATGGATGCAAGGGGCTTTAGTTTATGGTTGTTTTAGAGGGGTGTTATTAAGAACATCAAAATTCTGGCTCTGATGCTTGTGAACTGTGTGATCTTAGGCTTTGAAGATCGAGGAATGGGGCCAGGAGCCAAGGAATGCAGGAGGCTTCTAGAAGGTAGAAAAGGCATGGATACGGACACTCCCTTGGAGCCCTCCAGAAAGGAAGGCATCCTGCTGACACCTTGACCTTAGCCCAGTGCGGTCCGTCTTGGGCGCCTGATTTCCAGAACTGTAAGATGATAAATTTGTCTTGTTTATGCCACTAAGTTTGTGGCAATTTGTTGTAGCAGCAATAGGAATCATACAACCCCCCAGGTGCTCCGTGCCTGGTGTACAGAGGGCACACACTAACCATTTGTTGAATGGTTAGACCTATTACTTTTTCTATCTGTGTTAGGAAATGATTTGACAACATATGTTCAGACGATACACAGTGATATGCTCCTAAGGCATTTATCATCAGCTATTTATCTTCATTCAGTTGCTGAACAGTAAATAATTACTGGCTTCTTCAATGTTTCCAGACAGTGCCGCAGACACAGTGTCTGGTTTGGGGCATTCATTTCCCTTTTTTTCTCTCCTCGATTTCCATTTTATGAATTATTTTAGCTAGCCTCTTCCCAGGGCACCATTTGAAATGTTATTGTGTAATACTTCATCTTCTCCCAGACTTAGAGATTTACAAGAAAATGGCTTTTCCCTTACTTCTCCATTTCCACTCTGAGTTTTAATTGTGCAAAATGGAGTTTGTTGATTCTAGAAGTTGCCTTTTATATTCTAAATCCATTTGTCTCTGCTCTACCCAATTGCCAAAAGAGAACATTTTTTCTAGCCTTCTGGAAGTTTTCCTGACCTCTTTTCCCTGATGCCCAGTAGAAGATCTCTAGCATTATCCCCTGTGTGTTTTTGGAGAGTATCTGTGACAATGCTTCTTAATTTTGCTTTGGCTTAAGAAAGAAAAGGGACCCCCGTGAGACAAAATCTGCTCTTATCTTGGACTCCCTGGTTGTTAATGGAAATCCTGTTTCCCACTAAGTGGTTCTTGTAGCAGCAGAAGACAGGTCGGAAGGACGAGTGGTACCTAGCTGCCCTGGAAGAGGCACGTCCTGCTGGAGCTGTTCCTTCTGTGTTCAATGGATACTTACTTTGCCACTCTGTCAGACACAGCGAGAGGTTACAAAGATGTAAAAGCTACTCCTCCTGCCTTCAACATGCCCAGACACTGGGGAGGAATCCATTTAGACTCAACCATAACACAGCTTGGCGTTTCTCCTGGGCGCGCAGCTAGAGTGCATTCCCCAGCCTCCTTGGAAGTTAGGTGAGACCCGGTAATTGAATTCCAGCCAAGGGCATCTGAGTGGGCATGCCGGGCATGACTTTTGGCCACTCTTCCACCTGAGGGCTGAATGGAGGGAGTCCGTCCTGCTGACCTCTTCACCCGCCCAGCACTGTCACACAGGCACGAAGGAAATGCCAATTGTGCCAATTATATATATGTAGGCTCTTTATTACAATAGTTAGTATCATCCCAGCAACTATTTTAGGCAAGGCAATTTGAGGCAGGCATGAGTGGCATTTTTTAGTTTCATAGTTTTGTGTTTATTTCAATGCTTAATAAGAAAATAAAATTAGCACATTAAAACCATGATTTCATGCATATTATTTTTCTAACTTTTTAATTGCAGTTTATCATTCATGCATGAACATCCATAAACAATAAGTGTATAGTATAAATTGTGAACTCACAAACAAGCATACATGTTATTTCTTAGGGCCTGGCTAAAGTATGTATTTCAGTTTGAAAAGTGATAGCTTGAAGAAAAATAGAAGGTAAAGAGTGGAATTAGTAGTGCTGTGTATGCCCCAAATTGATGGCCAAGCTGTAGTGAGGGAGATGTGGGCAGACGTGTCACCTGTGTCTGCAATTTGGGGCTCCATTCCAGATTGGCTTTTTAGTTCTATGCCCTTAAATGAACATATCTGGGCACTTGCAGAGGTTCAAGTACTGTTGAGTTCTTGACACTTGGTCTCATTACAGTGACTTTCCATTTATAATTAAAGAAAACGTAAAATATGCTTTTCTTTTATAATTTTTTTTCCTTCAAAGGAATTGCAGAGGGGAAATACTTGCATTGCCAGCATTTATTTTCCTTCTTTTTGGACCTCAGCTGCACCTTTGAGTTCTCTTCTTTACTGTTGTTGCAAGAGCTGTGTGCTTTGTGTTAGTTTCCCCTTCATCCTCTCTCTCCCCGCATCCCTCCCTGCAAAGGCACCGACTCTAATGAATTTATATATGTCCTTCTCTTTCTATATGTCCTGGTAAATAGTTCATGTTGTTTTGTATGCATTTGGATTTACCCAAATGGAATGGTACCTTAAATCCTGTGTTTCTTACTTTTTCCTTCAATGCTCTCTCTCGCTCGCTCTTTTTTTTTTTTAACAATCTATTCTTGTTGCTGAATGTACATCTAATTATTGTTTCTTCCTGCATACTAGTATTCCATTACATTTTCTGTCTATATTTTACTTACCTGTTTCTCTAGGTATCTTTTTTTCAGATGAATTAATTCATTTTATTGGATTTAAACTATACTCATTTTTACTACATTAACAGTTGTGACTATAAATCAGGTGAAACAATGGATCTTTGATTGTTCAATAGTAAAATGACTCTTTTTATAAGTCCCAATTCAATGTCAAGCATTTCTGCCACTGACAAAGACAAGATAAAACTGACAAAACAATCTTGAATAGCATTAAGCCAAAATTACTTTGGTTAGGTAAGCTGTAAGCCCCAGTGCTTTGACTGGGAAGATGGTAAATCTCGGAATCTAAGGTTTCACCTTGAGGAAGTCGTTTTGGGAGAAGTGTCTCAGTGCAGGGATTCTGGTCCCTCAGGTCTAGATGGTGTGGTTTTGGGGGTGATGGGCGGGCTCCTTGGGAGGTGGGTACTCACATTTTCACAGGGCTAGACTCCTCTCCTGACATCCAGGGCTCCTACCAGGGAAATGGAACACACTTATGATGCAATTATTTATATTAATCCAACGGTCCATTTATTGATTTACTGAGTCCTTATTAAATGTCAAGCAAAGTGCTAAGTGCTGAGAATTCATTAGGGAATAAAATAGATGCATTTCCTGCCCTCCTGGAGGTTAGTTTATAAGGAGAACCTGGAAAACAAATAAAAACCAAAAAACAAGGAAAAAAATTGCTGGACCATTTTTAACTGTGTGGAGAGCTTTGACAGAGATGATCAGGGTCGGGTGATAGTGGATAGCTGGGGGCGGGATGTGCAGGGCTTGGGGTTGAGGCATTATCTCAAGGACCTCAGGGAAGGCTGTTCTCAGGGGCAACATTTAAGCAGAGAGAGCTAAGAGGAAGTTGGCAGGGTGCCAGATAAAAAAAAAACCACAACATGTAAAGTTTGCAAATCGATTTTAACAAAACGTGAAACAACTAGATCATCTTGTGTGCATCAGTCTTTGGAGACAGACAAAACCTGAGCTTCAAACCCATCTCAGCCACCTATTTCCTGTGTGGTCTTGGGAAACATCAATCTCCGAGAGCCTTGTTTCCCCCATTCATAATCCTGTAGGGGTGTGAAAGGATTAGAGATGATGATGTAAAGTGCTCAGCCTCCTCCCTGGAGCAGCGGTCTCAGTTTTGGATGTTCATGAGCACACGTGGGAAATCCCGAAGCGCAGCCTGCGCCATAGGCCAGTGACACCACAATCTTTGGGGGCGGGACCCAGGTGTCAGGGTTTTTGTGTGTGTGTGTATGTTTTTTAATGAATTAATTTTTATTGATACATGTTAATAAAGCATAAATCCATCCAAAGTGTACAATCAATGGTACTCGGTGTAATCCCGTGTATGTGCGTTCATCACTTCAATCATTCTTAGAGCATTTTCATTATTCCAATAATAATAGTAATAAGCAAAAAACAAACAAAACTCATCACCTCTCAATCTCTCTATGCTTCCCCTGCCATACATAGTTGCTATTCTTTTTCCTTCTTTCTAGTATATTTGTATTTATATTTTGTAAAAACTCATATATATGCAATATCACCCATATTCGTGTTTTACATAAGGTTTTACTATCTTATACAGTCCCATGTTACAATTTTAGCTTTCATTCTAGTAATGTACGTGGTCTTAGACTTTCCCTTTCAACCACTGTCATACCCATATAATAACTCTGCTAGTTAGAAATACCATGATATGCTTTTGCCATTCCTATTCATTTCCAGAGATCTACAAACAATTTTTTTTTTTTACCAGTTCTGCGCATATTAACCTTCAGCTTTCCATTCTCTACCCTCCTTCTATTTCCTGGTGACCTATATTCTAATTATTAACTCTATGAGTTTACATAACATATTTAGTTCACAGTAGTACAGCTATACCGTATTTGTCCTTTTGTGTCTGGCTTGCTTCACTCAACATAATGTCCTCCAGGTTCATCCATGTTGTCATATGCTTTACGACTTCATTTCTTCTTACAGCTGCATAATATTCCATCGTGCGCATACACCACAATTTGTTTATCCATTCATTGGTTGATGGACACCTGGGTTTCCAGCTTTTGGCAATGGTGAATAACGCTGCTATGAACATCAGTGTGCAGATGTCTGTTCTGTGTCTCTGCTCTCAGTTCTTCTGGGTATATACCTAGTAATGGTATTGTTAGGTCCCATGGCAAGTCTATATTCAACTTCCGTAGGAACTGCCAAGCAGCCCTCCACAGGGATTCCAACGCAGCCAGGGTCGAGCACCCCTGGTTGAGCATGCAGCTTCTGGGTACATAGCCCAGGAGCATATATACCTATTATTTGAAAACATGAAAATGAGTGAATCCCTTAAAAGGCTTACTCTGCGATATCTGTCTCGGTCTTTCTGGGCTTCTGTCAGTTGAGCCTTGGTAGCTGTAGTCTGAAGTTCAATGTTCACAATGGGAATTTTTGAAAATAAAGTTTTTATTGAAATGTAAGATACATACATGTGCTAAATGCACAGCTTGAAGAATTTTCACAAAGTGAACCTCCTGTGTGACCAGCGCCCAGATCCAGCATTGGAATGTTATCATTGCCCCAGATGCCCTCTCATGCCCCTTCCAGCCCCTCCCTCCATCCCACCTCCCCAATTCTAACAGCCACAGGGGGATTTAACTCCAGATTTGGCTCCATCATCCAGAAACACAGATAGCTTAGTCCTCCTTTTGTAAGTTAGAAATCAGGAAGGTGCACACCCAGGCAGATGGGGGGCAATTAACCTGTCGTTTAGGAGCTAATGGTGCTACAGAGTCCAAGAAAATGCTTTTGGACAGTGGTTGTGTGCTGGGTTCCAGACTCATCCTACATATAAAACCACTGCTATCAGTTGATGTATGTTCCTCTAAATATTACTTTTGGTATGTGTACTAACATTTTATTGGCAATATGTAATATGTACATAAATGCAGAGATCGATATGGTTTTTAACAATCTTACTTTTTACCCTGACTTCCTAGGAAGTCTCAGTCTGTCTTCTTGAGAAGATCAAAGAGTAGCTCCAGACCCAAGGTCACAGGAGGTTCAGCCAAGAGGAAGCCCTGACTATTTCAAAGACAGCAGCTTTTCTGGGAGAGGGAATCTGAGGCAGAGAGGCACATTCTGCTCTTTTGAAATTTCTAGGCCTGCTAGTCTGCTTTCAGAAACTATCATTGAATCATTGATCTGCCGATCCTCACCCCGCTCCCATTTTCTAGCACTGGCCTCTCAAAGCTCAGTAATGGACACATGTTGCATCTACAAGATGCCCAATTGGAAGACCTGGTTCTGCCAATAAGCAGTTATAAACTAAGACCCACTGACAAGGGCAGGTCCTGCAGGGACTTTGATCCTTTGTCTCAGGCCTCGGGTGTGAGTTCCCTGCCTTTTCTGCATCTTTTTCACGTTTTTGTTCCATGGTCTGTCTGTACGTGTTGAGGTCCTGCTCGGATATGTGTGTCTGGCTCCGAGTCTGGGGGTGGGTGGGGTAACCTTTGAAAGAGCAGCAGGCTGTGGCTTAAGCAATAGTGGGTGCCGGCAGGTGCTGAGGTGGTGTGGTGCACTGAGCTGCCCCCAATGATTATGGGCAAAACCCGTCTCTACTCTGGCCTTTGCCTTCTCATATGTAAACAATGAAGTTTCACTAGTTGCATCTGGAGTCCTTTCCCCCTCTAAAGTATGGTGATTCTGAGTTCTGCTCTCAGGCAGTCACCAGAGATATGAAATGTGAAGCCCTGACTTGTTAACTTGCCTCTCTGTGTTAAAGAGATAACCTCTTTTCTCTCCATGTCAATTCCATGGCACTGTGCTTCCTCACATCAACATCTTGGGCCTCAAAAAGTATAAAAAAAGCTTTGTATACCTTGACTTGCAAAGAAAAAGCCAGGACTACAACGGCATAAAGAGCGAGATGGTGAATGAGACTTTATCATGATAGAAAGAACATGCAAGTCTAGAGCCAAGGGTGCCTTTTGTTAGAGAAGGAGCAATTGAAGGTGTTTTCAGCATGGCTCCAGGGTTAATGTATCAACAGAGGTGAGTCTGATGGTGAGGCTTCAGAGGTGGAATCTGTATGCAATCAGTACGTGAACTGGCAAGAATAATCTGGCAAGATTTTCAGAGGGAGAATATCCAGGAGTAGAACAACAATGCCCTCTGTATCGTGAACTGAAATTACTTGTCAGAGGAATTAAGGAATACCCAACATGTAGACATTTGGCCAATAACTTTTAATTAGAGTGGGAAATGATCTAATAAATCTGTTATGACATCAGTTAATTAAATAAAGTATTATGCAGCAAGAATTCCCTACTTTCCTTCTCTTGACCAGGAGAGAAGGTGCCAAGGATGGGCTGGAGAGGAAGGTGGTCTTTTCAAGTAGGCGGTAGAGAAAGCCACCCAAGAACATCAAGAAATTTCACGGTTTCTACCATATTTTTAATTAGCTTGTCCCAAGTCCCGTAGGAAGGTGAAGAAAATCCATGTGTTATAGTGCTTTATTTTCCTTCTCAAACCAAAACCCCATTTGTCACTGCTAGATAAGAAGTGAAAAGGTCATCTTCTCATTTTGAAATTTCTGAATCATTTAATAGCTAATTTGTACTGCTAATTACTACCCTTCACTTGTATAATTATTTTGAATGATTGTCCTTCTGCTACTATTAATGGGCAAGGCAAGGGACAATAAAACATGATTCTAATTTCCAATTGGTTAGTCTTGGCAATTGAGCAAGTTCGAAGTGACTGGCAAAGAAGGATTTGCGATTTCACTCAGCTTTGCTGGGTTGGTGACAAAAAATCAACAGCTGAAACACATTATTTGCATTCCCCCAGTCTGGAACTGCTTGTCATTAATGTTTTGCATCGCTACCCTCTTTGGCCGAGAACCAGCAGTGATGAAGTTAAGCACACTCTCCTTGCTATTCTAATTGCTTTTGTGGTCACAGATATACCTGAAACACCTGTAGGCTAAATTAACTATCCACAGCCCTTCTGGAATCTCTAGCCATCCATGTGGCTAGAGAGATTAGGGGAAATCTTGGTTAAAAACAGAGAACTAATTAGACAACACCTTGAGAATATTTTCAATGTTATGATTATGGAATAAAATTTCTGTGTACATATAACCATGTTGGGCCTGTTTAAGGCATTTAGGTGAAATTTTACCAACATACCGGTAGGCAATCATGGTATGATGTAAAGGCTACCAGAAAGGTTTGAGTGCCCCAGATTTTCCCCAAGCAATAGCTAGGGAGTCTACATGCAATCTTTTAAATACGTCCTTAGAAATGCCCTGTTGTTGAGCAGATATCCCCAGGAGGGTCAGTGTCTTAAAAATGTATCGACTACCACCCCTCCAGGGGATTAATTTTACATCTGTGACCTATATGTGGATATAGCCCTGGAGAGGCACGGCAGCCCCAGACAGGAGAAAATCAGGTATTGAGGACAAACTTGCCCTGCTTTGTCAGTTTGCCCGGGGTAAACCCTTCTCACAGCATTTGATGGCAACACTGTCATGTCTTTTATTGATGCACTTTAGAAGTTAAGCAAATTCATTGATTTCATTAAAAACTGTTTTGAGTTGGTTATTACCAGGTAAAATATGGAAAGAAACATTTGGTGCAGATATGCTAGGTGGAGGTGTGAAAGTGAAAGGATTTTGAGGACTGTGGTCTGGTGTACCTTAGAAGGGATAGGGCTGAAGGGTTAACAGAGCATATGCTTTCTTTGCTATGGGATAGAAGTGACAGCATCAGGGAGCATAATATCTTTGATTGTTTTCCAGCCTTAATCATTACCATCTGTCAGCTGCAAGAGAGGCCTCATGGCATCGTGGAATAAGTATAGGAGTTGGAATAATAAATATAATAACCACCACTTATTGTGCTATTACTTGTAACCGGTTGTGTGCCCAGTTCTTCACATGCATCATCTTATTTCCCTTTTGATGGAGGTACCATGGTTATTCTATCTTATACAGGAGGTAATTGAGTGACTTTCACATGGTCACAGAGCCAGGAACTCACACTCATATTTCTCTGCCTCCAGAGCCCAACATGTGGTACTTTCAAGGTTTCCAGAAAATTCTTCCTCTGAGAAACAGGAATATGAATAATTATATCATAAATAATTTAAAAAGGCTTGTGTGGATTAGAAAAACAAAAAAAAAAATGTTGAAGAATATAGGGCTTGAGTTTATCATCGCTGTAATGAAATGTTTTCCAAGCATCCTCCCTTGGCTTCCTGGTGCCTCCGGTTTTAACATTGGTGACATCATTCCCCAATTGCCCATCATCTAGCTAATCCATGGAATTCAGTCCAACATGGCTCCAGGGAGCTCCCTCCCAAGAGGGTTTAATTATTGAAGTGAGAGAAGGACACCCTAATATAAGTCCCTTCAACCTGGTCTTCTGCTAAGTTTCTTGAATCCCACCATCTGGTGACAAGTGAATATGGTGCATCCAGCTCCATGGGTGAGAGCTTGGAAAATAGAACTGCTCTGATCCCATTTTTTAGAGATACCTAATTTTCTCTTTCTGGTTGAGGTATCTGGTAATTGCTTTCAAGAAAGCACTGAACTTAGCATTCTTTTGCCTTACCATCTTCTTGGCAGAGCTGTCTTCCTAGAGTTTTCTAATAGGCTGCTCATGTTGTATTTTATAATGTGATCACTTTCTCTTATGGAGAAGGAAGGTATAGGAGTCAAAGTTAATTAATTCAAGAGGTATTTATTCAACTTCTGCTAAGTCTGCTGCACCCAGGGGAGTGGTGAGAATGTTGAGCAAAGCAGGCAAGTCTTTGTCCTCAGGAACTTGGGGTCCAGTGAGAAAGACATAATGAAACCATTGCCCAGCATGGAAAGGAAAATGGCAGGGGCAGGGGTGTTGGGTAGTCCATGCATAGAGCATGAGCCCCTGACCCAACCCCGGGGGGCGGTGTCGGGAAAGGCTCTGCACCAGAGGTGAGGAGCTCTCTGAGCCAGAGTTGGGCAGCGAAAGGGGCGGAATGCAAAGAGAGCAAAGAGCAGGTGCCTCTGGATTATGTTAAATGTTTTCACAACAGAGGTCATTAGGTTTTTGGGAACTAGGGAAGATGGTGCAATTTGCCTTAAATTTCTTTTAAAAATCATCATTTAGGATTCTTTAGGGATCATTGTAAATCATTGGTTTTCAACTGAGGCTACATTTTAGAATCCCCTGGGAAGTTTTAAAAAATTATGCATGGCCTGGATGCCATCCCAGACTGATGGAATCAGACTCTCTGGGTTGGAGCTTGGGCCCTGGAATGGGTTCAGAGTTTCCCGGGAAGGTCTGGTGCATCAGGCAGGCTTGAGAATCAGTTCTGAAGGTAAGTGGTCTTTGCAGGACAGCCTGCTTCTATTTTTGTGATGACGTTATGCTTTTTGACTCTGGTAGGCAATCTATACATACAGATATACATGCTTGTGGCTATGCAAACCTATTGTACTAAATAGAGTACATTTGCTTGCTAGCTCTTGCGTCGTTCAGGTAAAGATGAGAATGCGTCATGCTTCTGCGTTCTTTGCTAACGCTCACAGCTGCGACTTTAGTTAGGTACGCAGTGGGAGCTCACAGCTGCAGCCTACCTGTGTTTTAATCTCCCACGCTGGCCTTGACTTTCTGTTCTAATTTATATTTGCTCTGGTTCTGCTTTATTTTGTTTACTTTATATTTTTCTATTTTGGTGCACATCATATTGAAAGGCTGCTTCAAATCCTTTGTGGAATGAGGTCAGATATGAGTAAATAAAATAGGTTTGACAGGATCATGCCAGGCTCCTGGTAATGATTTAATAAATGTTTATGACTGAATCAATGTGAAAAAATTCTTGGGCAGTTTTGAAGGTTCAGGAGGTGTGAGAGAGCTTGAAACCCAGCCGCCGTTGCCACGCCCCTTTGCACGTGCATCCAGGATGCCTCAACCTTGCCTTTGACCCATAACTACTAAAACTGAAGGGCTCTGGAGGAAAGGGCTTGTGAGAAATCCTGCTCTAGTTGAACCTTGATGCCCACTCTCCATGGAGAGAGACTGGTTAGCAGCGAAATGAATTTGCTAGTGGAGCAAAACCTCCCCCCAGCCTCTGCAAGAACCTCTGATAGGAACCTCTGTGCAGAGGACAGTTTCCAATGGCTGTTCCCTCCGGCCTGGGTTTTGGGCTCCTTCAGAAGCTACAGATCATTCACCAGGAGGCAGAACTACCCTCGCATGGCCTGGGGAGCAGAACTTCCATCAACTGAGGTTCTGCCATCTTTTCCCCCATCATCTGCATTGAAGGGACCTAAATAGCATTTTAGGAAGCCAAAGCCTTTCAACTCCTTTCTAGCTATTGACAGTGGTTGCCTCTGGGCAGAGGGACTGGCTGGGGAGGGAGGGTAACTTATTTTTATTGAATTCCCTTTTTAACCCTTCTAATTTTCCCACGTGCAAATATTCCTTTCTTAAAAAAAACAGCAAAGAAAAAATTGTATCCCAAAATGTTAATTTCTCTAAGTCCTTTAAATATTCCTAATTGAAGTAAGTAGTTTCCCATATTGTTTTTGCACATTTAAACTCTCTTGGTCAGTTTCTGATTGCCTTGCTCTTCACGTCCTTTCAAAATTGAAATATGCATATTAAAATATCATTCCTACTCTCAGAAGTAGAACCTCTAATATAGCAAGGTCTCTGCATCAAATTAGATGACCAGACGGGAGGATTGTCGTTGAGAGGATGTTAGCTTAGCTGTGGACAAAATGCTTCTACAGAATTGCAGTTTAAAGCCACGCCTCTGGTTTTCCTTCAGAGTTGTCAGGAGTGACTTTCATCCTGAGGAACGTGTTTACATCTTGAGCAGTGACTTCCCTGGAGACCTCCTTAGCTGGGTTACTGTGTCCTTGAACTACTCCATGCTGCATTCTAGGAAAGCCTCTCCCCTCCCCCCTCCCTCCTTTCATCCTTCCTTCCCTTCTTCTGTCCTTTCCTTCCTCCCTCCCTCTATCTTTCCCTCTCTTCTTCCCGTCTTTCCTCTCTTCCTTCCTCCCTTTTGTAACTGGATTTTGTCTAGGTCTTTGGTTAAACTGCAAGAAATGAATTTCAAGAGCGTGCCACATTGATTAGGCCAGTAATTTATTAAGGTAGGGAGGGAGGAGAAATGGGAGAAAATAACAGATCACGGGTAGAGAGGAAGGGGCTGGAGAGTGATGAAGAGACTACAGTTTCGGGAAGCGGGTGTGGCTCAGTGGATAGAGCCCCCGTTTACCACATGGGAGGCCCGGGTTCGCGTCCCGAGGCCTCCTTGTGAGGGCACGCCGGCCTGAGCGGTGCGGTGGGCTGATGCAGCAACCTCACGGCAGGAAGCGGGTGTGGCGCAATGGATAGAGCACCCGTTTACCATATGAGAGGCCC
>JAQZBX010058672.1:0-17689 GCA_029593785.1 Cabassous unicinctus
AAAAAAAAAAAAAAAAAGTTAGGTCTCAGCACTTTTTCTGGAGCATTTTCTGAAGCTGCTGTCTCCCACCTCCACCCCCCACCATCCAAAGCAACCCAGATTCTCTGCCTCGTCTTTTTCTAAAGCTTCCCTTTGGCTTTTGCAGCAAATGCTGGAGAAAGAACACAGTGACTTTTCAAGACTGCAGCAGCTTGGCCCGAAAGGCCAGAGAGAAAGATGTAATTGCCTCAGCCCTGGCAGGTGTGCCATCCATTTTCCTGCCCTTAGGAAATATCACCCATCCATCAGAAAGGGCCAAACGCCTGCCCACACCTGGTTCGGAAGTCAATACAGCACCAGAAATGAGGCTGGCTCTCATTCCTTCAACACTTATTTCTTTGTTGCAGAATCCCAGGGCCAGTATGGTGGAGAGGAGAAGAGCATGGGCTCTGGGGCCAGCCCACTCTGCTTTCATTTCCCCGACTGCCACCCACTAGCTGTGTGATCTTGAACAGGTTGCTTGACCTCTCCATGCCTCAGTTTCCCCAACTGTAAAATGGACGATAATAATGGTATCGACTCAGAGATCTTTTGTTTTTTGTGTGTGAGGATTGAATACATTCTGACACATAAGCACTTTTGATAAATGTTAGTTATTATTCATTTTTCTCACCTCCTGCTCTGGGCCAGGCCCTGTTTCTGGGCTCCAGGAGACAGATTTGAATGAGGTAGCATCCTCGCACTCATGGAACTTGCAGTCAGGAGAGGGAAGCACATGTGCAAGCAAGACACTCCATAAAGAGGTGCGAGGACAATAATAAAAATACGTGTTCAAGGCCAAGGGCTGGGTCTCAGCCTCAGTATCCCCCAAGATTCCTACTGGCAAGCAACGGCATATTACTCTGACCGATTCAAGCAGAAAAAGGGGTTTGTGAAGAAGGACGACGAGCATCCACGGCTCTGCAGGGGGTCAAGAGGCCCCGGGTCAGGGCCATGCAGCTGAACAAGTCCCCACATGCAGGGCGCAGCCCGCCGCGGACAGCACCTCCAACCCCCCCAGCCCACCCCAACCAGGCCAGACCCGGATACTGGAGCCAGAACTGTTGTCAGTGCTGCCCCTGCACCTGGACCCTGGACATCGCTGCCTCCACCCTCTCCAGAATGGACCCTGCCCACCTCTGCTTCCTCGCATCACGAGTTTCCCACCCAAGTGTGAGGCGGGGTGTCTGATTGGTGGAGCCCCACCCCCTTATCTGCAGAGGGGCTGCAAAGCCAGTGCCTGGCATACTCAGTTTCTGGGATGGATGGTCCCCTCCATCCCCACCGCTCTCCAGCCCCCTTCCCCTAGGGGTTCATGATTGCAAAGTGCTGCTAGCTGCCTTGAAAAGGGCAAGCAATGCCTCGGAGCCTGCAATCTGGCAAGTTCTCCATACACTGAGGCAGGTTGAAATCAGGTTGGAGGAGGAAGTGAACGCAAGGAACAAAAATGATACTGCGTTACCATTGCAACTATATATCGAGTGTTAGCTGCATTCCAGGCACTGTGATAAAGGTGCCCCGTGTGGTATCTCATTCAGTCCCAATAACTTTGTGAGGTAGGTACTACTGTTATACTTGCTGTGTAGATAGATGAGGAAACGGGGGCACAGAGTGGTTAATCAGCTTAGCCAGGGTTGCACAGCAGGTCAGCCGCGGAGCTGGGATTTGAATCACGTGGTCTGACTCCAGAGCCTTTGCCTTTGGCTTTTCAGAACTGAAGGGAGGGCTTCCTGCAGGTCCGTTGCAGGGGCTGTGCTGGCAACATTTAGGGGAACCCAGTCTCCTCTGTGAAAGCAACTTCTAACACCCCTCAGGCTAACTCGAGGAGGAGGGTGCCCCAGTGGGACAAGGTGGCTGTGTCTCCTTCGTTCTCCCCTTCCCCATGGGGCTCTCTTGTCCTGATACCATCAGGCAATAGCTCCCTTGATGCCTCAGGGCCTAGGACACTTACAATCCATGCTGGAACCTTCTTAACTTTTAAAAAACTGAATTCCAAGTTAGAACAAGGAAATGAACACATAGAGCCCAAAGAACCAGTTTATGATCCAGCCCCCATAAAACAGGTGCCTGCTCCTACCACAGGTAGCTCATCTACCCCCGTAGCCCTGGGCTCACCTCCACTCTCTGCTCCCACAAGCTCAGCACGTGTACCGGGCTGGTTCCCAGGCTGCTGGAAGTCAGAATTACACTCAGACCAGGAAGCTCCTCTCGGACATCTAGGCCTGCTTCATGATTGCCTGGCACCCATTCCTCCTTCTTCCTGATTTCCCTATGAGGAGCTGCCCCATGCATAGCTCTGGAGGGTCTGCCCAACATGGGGACCAGATAAGCCCTGGTCAAGGGAGTGGGACACTGGGCCCAAGTCGGGCCAGTCAGGCTCTTTCTCCAGGGAACTTGAATCCTGAATAGGTTCAAAATGGTTGCTCTTTCTGCCGCCAAACAGGTGTCCCAAGAGACTGCTACCCGGAGCTCTGGAACCTCAGGCCCCTGAGCTTTCAGAGGCTGTTCAGCTTTTCTTAGGATTCTCTGAGTATCCCTTAGTTTTCCAATGCATTCTTCTTTTCCATTAAAATTATTCAGAGTGAGTTTCTGTTGCTTGCTTCCTAAGAACCCTAAGTGTGGTTGAGACAAGCAGAAGATGGTCTTCTTTCATCTGAGACTTAGCCTCTTCCTCTGGCAAAAGAACCCAATCTCCAAGACAAGCCTGACCAGTGATGAGTGTCGGACCCTGCCCAGCTTGTGGAATCAGGGAAGGCTTCCTGGAGGAGGTGATGCCTGGGTTGAGTCTTAAAGGGCAAATAGGCATAAGCCAGTTGAAGAAAACAAGGAAGTTACATGTAGTGGGAAAAGGATGAGAAAAAGAGAGAAGAGTGAAGTCACCTGGTATGTAGGCAGCTGTCCCACTGCCCACTGGCAGGGCTAAGGAGCTCTGGCTGAACACATGCCAGTAGCCAACAGGGCTTCTGCAAACAGATGCTGGCTTTCCGGGTCCTGCTCAGTACCATTCCCACCCCTGGGTGCAGGGATGGATGCTTTCAGAAGTGTAGCCAGCCCTGGGAGCAGCTGAGGCCATTAGAGACAGGATGCTAATGGATTGCTGCCCCACTGATTCTGCCTGGCTTTTGTGAATTGATTAATTTGTTTAATTGCCCACTGCTGCATTTGTTCTGAGTTGTCCTATGCACATACCAGTCTGTGGCTGTCAGTCAAAACTCAAGGGTCCCATCTCCTCCTCCAAGGTGGCTGGAAACCAAGGCCACAGACCTTCTTTTTGCAATCTGAGAGGTCACCATTGCCACTAACAGCCAGCAGGTGTTGCAGGCACCAAGAGGGTACAGACCCTAGGTGGTCCCAAAGGATGGTCCTGGAACCTGGTGCTTGAAGCCAGACAAAGTGAAGCCTAAGCAAAGTCAGATCTAGGGGTTAGAAGCAACTCCACGTGGTCTGCATATAGCTTAGTGAACATTCTCATTCAAACCCCCTCTCCCTGTGGCTCTTTTGTCCTCACCTTCTCTTTTGGATCTACTTCCTCCTGGGTCTCAGCCATTGCCCTGGCCTGCAGGGTCAGCGAGTTCAGACTGGTAGCCTGGGGTCAGGGACCGAGGTTGAGTGGAGAGAAGTGAGGAGAGAGGAAGACAGGGTTCAGTACTGATGATAATCAAACCATGTACACAAGGTGAGGAGGAAAAATGAAATGGGTTTTATGTTATCTCCAGTCTCTGCCCCAATATCTTCTGCAAATCTTCCTTTTCTAGCTCTTACTGGTATCTTGGGCAGAACCCAGAGTTTTCTCATCAGTCCCAGGTACTAAAAGGCCAGCTGGCTCAGGTACAGTTTAAAACTTTAATTTCACATTGAATTGAATCATTTTCTCCCTCATGCCTACAGATGTTGGCCTGAGGGATCTGATGGTGGGAGGAGGGGTCTCTTCTTTTCCTTTTCTGGTTATAACTTCCCTGGGAATGAAGCAGGAAGACAGGTACCTTCCATTTTCAGGAATATGGCAGTTTGGACAGCTGAAGCTGGCTTTATAGCACAGACGCTGGATTAAAAAACAAACCGGGGTGGGGGGGACGGATGCAGCTCAAACAGTTGGGCGTCCATCTCCCATATGGGACCTGGGTTCGATTCCCGGGACCTCCTGGTAAAAGAAAAAAACAACAACAGGGTAGCGAATGTAGCTCAAGTGGTTGAGCACCTGCTTCCCATGGACGAGGTCCCGGGTTCAATCCTTGGTACCTCCTAAAAACAAACAAACAAATGAAAAAATAAAACCAGCTCCCATTGGGAAGCAGATGTAGCTCAGTGGTTAAGCACCTGCTTCTCATGTACGAGGTCCTAGGTTCAAACCCCGGGACCTCCTAAAAAACAAAAACAAACAAAAACAAGTTTGGGAGTGTCTTATAAAGTTAAACATACCTCTACCCTATGACCAAGAAATTAAACTCCTAGGTATTTATCCAAGAGAAGTGTAAATATATGTCCACAAAAAGACTTGCACAAGATTATTCATAACAGCTTTATTCATGATAACTCAAAATAGATATGTCCATTAATATGTGAAAGTATAAACAGGGAAGAAATAGATTGGGATACCACTCAGCAATAAAAGATATATCCAAAGTAGTTGGAATGTAGCACAGAGACAAATTCATGAAAAATATGAGAGGTAAAAAGACATGGAGGGTAGAGTAAAACAGTCTAATATAGGCTTAATCAGAGTTCCAGAAGCAGATAACACAGGGAATGGGGCAGAAATGATATGTAAAGAAAGACACCAATCCTCAGATTCAGAAACGCAAACAATTCTCAAGCAGAATAAATAAAAAGAAATCCACACACTGAGATACATCATAGTGAAACTGCAGAACACCAAAGACAAAGAGATTTTAAAAGCAGTTAGGATAACAAGACAGATTACTCTCAAAGAGCAACAAATAGTTTGACAGTTTACTTCTCAACAGCCATCATAGAAAACCGTGCTGAAAGGAAATTAATGTCAACCCAGAATCCACTACCCAGGCAAAATAGTCTTCAAGGATGAGGGAAAAATTAAGACATTTTCAGAGAGTCAAAAACTGAGAGCATGTATTAACAAGAGACCCTTACTAAACAAGCTCAAAAAAAAAAAAGTACTACAGGAAGAGGGGAAAAGATTTCAGAAGGAAGATCTGAGATGTAAAAAGAAATGGCTGTCTCCAAGGCAACTCAGACGCAATGTGTCCAAAACTGAATTCACAATCTGGCCTTCTCATAGGGTTTTCAGCCTCAGTGATTGATGAATATACTTAGGGACAAAGCATGGCTATTATCTTGGTGCCCCCTTCCCCCTCTTCTCTCCCATATCTGGTCTCCCCAAGTACTGCTAATTTTGCCTCCTAAAGATCTCTCAAATCCACCCACTTCTCTCCTCTCCACAGCCACCAAGCTACCGCCATGTCTTACCTACTGCAACCAGCCTATCAGCATCCAGAAGTGCCCTCCTCTGATCTGTTCTCCACACTGCAGCCTGGGTAAGCCTTTTGAAATCCATATCTGATAATGTCTCCTCACAGTTGCAAACATGGGAATGCCATCCCATTATTTTTTTTATTATTATTAGTTATTTTTTAGAGCAGTTTTAGATTTGCAGAAAAATTACACAGAAAGTACAGAGAGTTCCTGCATAACACCCCCCCGTCACACATATAGTTTCCCCTGTTAATAACATCTTACATTAGGGTGGTGCATTTGTTACAATTGATGAACCAGTATTGAAGCATTGCTGCTAACCAAAGTCTATAGTTATACCGTGGTTTACACTTTGTGCTGCTCAGGCTTTTTTTTGGCTTTGACAAATGTAATGTCATGTATCCGTCATTACAATATCATACAGAACATTTTCACTGCCCTAAAAATGCCTCGTGTTCCACCTGTTCATCCCTCCCCCTCCTCTCTGAGCCCCTAGCAACCACTGTCTTTATCTCAATATTACCAGTCACTCTGTTAATGTAACTCCAATAACAGTAAGTCCGATTTGGTCTGTGCTTACATCCCATTACTCTTGGAATAAAACCAAAAATCTTTAACAGATCAGAGAAGGTTGTCTCTGCATTCCCCTCCCACCCCTAGCCACTCTGGACTCTGGATTCCTCATATGGAGCATCTTTGCCCACACAGGCTCTTGTGTGTGCTGTTTCCAGCACACGTAAGAGCCTTTCCTTCCTTCTTTGCCTAGTTAGCAATACTCGTCTCAGGTATCAGTTCAGCTGGTACTTTCTGCAGGAAGTCATCCTTGACCTCCCTGACTAGATCATCCATTAAACGCCCTCATAGAACCACAGGACACTCTTCTATGGAATTAGGTACAGTGGGAATTTCACATTTAGTTGTGTAATTAATTATGTCTCCTCCATTGGACTTTGAGTTCCAATAAGTAAAAGCCCTTGTCTCTTTTGTCGACCCATGTATCCCCAGGACCAACAGTGCTGGAAACACAGTAAGCATTCACCAAATAATTGTTGAATTTATCAGTTAGTGCATGACAACTTCCATCCTTCAACACTACCCCCAAATTTCTAGAATACACAGATTAACTTCTTTTTTTTTTTTTTACATCCATGAGCATTTTGGTTCTTGTATAAATGAATTGAGAGTCAGTGCTAAAGGAAATAATTGGAAAGAAAAAGAAGGAATTGAGAATTGGGAAAAGACAAGGGAGAGAAACTCTAACAGAGCTAGAAGGGTGGCTTTTTACCGTGAAGCTTGGGGGGAGATGAAGGAAGCTAAGGGGAGAATAAGTGGGTGGGGGCAGGTGTCTGGCATGAGGCTGTCTGGAGCAGAGCTGAGAGCACCCAGCCCTAGCCCAGGAGGGGCCTGGAGACAGAGCCACTCAGCTCTGCCAAGCAGGTTAAATAAAGATCAGTGAGAGCCTTTTCCATTTTGAAAATGTGCATTACTCTATGTCGCAGCGATTATGGTGAGACCCAGGAGGCAGGAATAAACAATTCTGAATCATAAAATCATTAAGGCATCAAACATTTGTGTCAACCAGCAGACACAAGAAACTATGCCTCCCATATGCATGTTATTTGCAGCAGAGCCTAACTCTCGTAAGTGTCTCTTGGGTAGAGGGATTCTGGAATGGGAACTAATTGTACAGCCCTCATCTTTGTTAATTTAAGATGTGTAAAGGGTTATAGATTCATTCTTTGGTTCATGGGCTGCTTGAAGGTTTGATTTTGTTGAACAAACATATTTTTATTAGCATTATCACAGATTCACTGGTAGCTGCAGACCCATCTACTCAATTGCCTATTGGACATCTCTGCTTCCATGTCCCATGGACCCCTAAAACTCAACTCACCTACATCCATCCTGGTTCTCCTGGGGTCCCCCCATCTCTGTATCTGGTGCCACAACCCACCCAGTGTCAAGCCAGAAACCCACATATCAGCCTTGGTATCTGCTACTCCCTCACCCCCCACATCCGACAGGTGCCCCAAAGTTGAGCATCCAAACTCCCTAACACCTCTCCAATCTGTAGGCTCCTGTCCAACCCATGGGACCTTGCCGGTTCAGACCAGTATTAGCTCTTGTATGGTTTCCCTGACTCCACTCCTGTCCCCAGTGCAGACAGAGTTTCTAAAGTGCAAAGCTAATGATGCTACTCCCCAGCTTAAAACACTCCGATGGCTCCCTATTGCTTCCTGTGTGGTAGGTACTATTGCTTTGTCTGCCCAACTCCCTCTTTTCTTCTGGGAATATACTTCTGGAATAGTCTTCTGGGAAACACACTTCTTCTTTTGGTAACTGGTCCTTGCCTCAATCTGACTGTAGCCATTGGGCATGTGTAATTTCAAATCCGCTTCCAAATCTCCTTCCTGTTGGAGGGGTTGCCCACTGTGTGGAGTCACACGGGGCTCAATGGATTCTGCCCACACCCTCACTGCAGAGCCAGGGGCTGATCTATGATCCAGGCCCAGTCAATTGGATGCTTCAGCTGGGGGCTTAGTATCTCCAAGGAGGGATGCAAAGACTCAGGGTGGTTGCAGCCCTGCAATGCTTAGCTCTTCTGATCCTTTGCTCCGGTGGCCAGCACAGCCAGGGAAGCCCTTCTCCACTCTCCTTTCATTCTCAGCCTCTTCTCTGGAGTGAATAGGGGACCCGTCTGAGGTCCCACAGAGCCGTGAGCTGGCCCCGGGGCTGACCACACCACCCTCATATCATCTCTCCCAGTGCCTTCCTCCTTCATTAGACTCCAAGCTCCTTGGGGGCAGGGACCCCTGTCCCCTTTAGCCACATCCCTGCCCTCTGGCACCAAGCTCATGTCTGGTAAATGTTTGGGTGATGGGTTGAATGACCTCAGTTGAATTCCCAAACCTTTTTCTTTTGCCCCATTAGGTCTCCAGGACCTCAACAGTTTTCTCCCCAGAGGTCTGAGGAAGCCAGTTGAGCTCCCCAAGGAAGGTCCCTGTTATAAGTGGGACTAAGGGCAGGGGGTCCAGTGAGTGTCCCTGAATAAAATGTCAAGACAAGACTGGTGGTAACTCCTCTGAGCTACTAAATTCCAGTGATTGATTTATGTGGAAGAACTCACCCCGCAGGCACTAAGGGTGGGACATTGGGCTCCAAACTTAACTATATCTTCTCCTTTAACTTGCCCCACTCACCTCCATTCCCCTGATTTTCAGCTGAGGAGGGTGAGGCTCAGGGAGGTTAAAGAGCCCACGGGCAGTGAGGGGGAAACCGCTGACCCTCTGCCAGCAAGGCCAGACTCTCTCCACTGCACCCACCACCTCTCACAACTGGAATGAAGGACCACAGAGGACGGGAAGCTGGGGGGATGCGAGGCCTCGGAGCCAGCTCCCAGCACACTCACCACTCTTAGGATAGATTTCAACATGTCAGTCACAAAAAGCATGGGCTGGGAGCGGATGTGGCTCAGGTGGTTGAGCGCCAGCTTCCCACATGGAAGGTCCCGGGTTCGGTCCCCGGTGCCTCCTAAAAACAAATAAACAAACAACAATCAAACAAACAAAAAAACCAACTCAGGGAAGCCGGTGTGGTTGAGTGCCAGCTTCCCACATATGAGGTCCGGCGCTTGTTCCCTGGCCCCAGCACCATTAAAAAAAAAAAAAAAAGCATGGGTTTCCTGTCACCACTGTTTGTTTTTGCATCATACACCCTTGGAGTGCTCTTGAAAGCAAGAAGTCACCAGGCTCACCTTGGGGCTGTCTCTGGGCAGTGCCCTTCCACCCTGCCATGCCCTTCCACTCTGCACTGGGCAGGGTCTCCAAGAAGAGACCACCTGGGCACCCTCCAGTGCTCCCCCAGCCAGGCCCCTTGAGACTCCATTCAAGGTCCATAAGGTCCATCCATTGACTGCTAGCTAGACTCTTCCTCACAGAGCTCCCCAGGGGCCAGGCACCGGGATAAAAAATCAAAACAAAAACTCGGGCACAGTGTTTCCTCAGTGAGCGACTGGAATTGGTCTTCCGACACTCTCACTGCCCATTCCATTTCAGGAACTGTTTCTACAAAGATGTGGCAATGGAGCCGCCTCCTGCTGAGCTAGTAAAGGCTTCACTGCATCCCACCAGTGACTCCCCAGGCCTGAATGTGCATCCCCAGGGCCAGTCACCAGGCCCAGACAGGAGCCGAGGTCAGACTGTCAGCTTCTCCCAGGTCTTTTCTCTGATCCTGTAGAAAATGACTTCTTCTGACGTGACGATGAGGCCTGACAGGAAGAGGCTGGGAACCGAGGAATGCCACCTGCACCCTCTGGTCTGACTGGGGAGATAAAATGGGAGGCGAGGGTCCTGGCGAGGGCTGCTTCCATTCCCTGCCACACTCGCCCACACATGGCTGAACTGCACTCTGTGGCTCATGCCCGTGGCTTGGGCTGGGAGTGGGAGAGGGGGATCCCCTGGCTGCCCCCAGCCCTCGCCCTGTACTCCCACAAGGCCTCTGTCGTCCAGATCACTCTAGATGCAGCAGGGTACCCAGGCCTGTGCCTCCTGCCTCCTCTGCCCCCAAACCTCCACCTGCTGAAAGGAGATGAGGGTGGGTCTCCATGGGCCTGGGCCTCGACTTCTGGAGCCCGGCAGCTGGCACAGTTGTGGTTGAGACCTTGCTCCGATGGTCCCCAGTGTGGTCCCCCAGCCAGCTGCATCGGCTTCGCCTGGGAAGATGTTAGAAATGCAAGTTCATGGGCTCCCCTGCCCCCCAGTCCTACTGGACCAGAAACTCAGGAGCGGAGCCCAGCAATGTGTGTCTAAGAAGCATGATCCAAATCTGAGGACCTCACCCAAGGGACCTTCCTTGGGGAGTTCAGCCCCTTCTGCCCTCACAAATCCAAGGCACACATTTCCCTGGGCCTCGGGGCCAGCCCGGAAAGCAGAAAGTGAGTTCTCACTCCTCTCCTGAGGGCTTGCTGCATCTGAGCCAGGCACAAGTCAAGAGTTTGTGCTTACCATCTTTAATTTTCCTAACAACAAGGTAGGTGCAGGTGGAGCTTTAAAGAGCACAGAGAGGAAGCTTCTGTCCCCTTGCCCTGCCCTCAAAATGGTGCCCACTGCCCATCCCCTTCTGGTCCTGAAACCAGCATCCCCACCGTGCCTCCCTCATCGTGGCCCCTCCTCTCTTAGAAGCTGTGGTCCAGCCTGGGCCTTCTGCATGCTTAGCCAGTGTGGTCCAGCCTGGGCCTTCTGCATGCTTAGCCAGTGTGGTCCAGCCTGGGCCTCCTGCATGCTTAGCCAGTGTGGTCCAGCCTGGGCCTTCTGCATGCTTAGCCAGTGTGGTCCAGCCTGGGCCTCCTGCATGCTTAGCCAGTGTGGTCCAGCTGGGCCTTCTGCAAGCTTCCCACCCCCCTCCATGGGGCCCCCACTCCTTTTTGCCTCTTGCCTGGTCTGTGCCAGGACCCATTCACGCTTAGCGTCACGCTCTCATCAGCCTTCTCAGAAAGTTCTTAGTCTTTGCTTCTGTGTGTGGACCCACCCAGAGTCCCCAGGGCAGGGCTGGGTTCCCGGTGTGGCCAGGGACAGGGGAAGGGTGTTTCCAAACCCTCCTGCTTCCAGCTCACTGCGCAGGAATAGACCAGGGCACCCTTGGAACGCTTGGATAGTCATTTCCCCACCACATCTGAACCTCACGGAAGAATGAGGGGAGACGGGACCACCGAGAAAGACCGACCCAGGAACCGGGACATTCCCACGCAGTGCCCTGAGCCCCCAGGGGATAATTTTGTGCTGGAGAGTGAATGTTGCATATAATCAAAACGGCTGTCAAGTTCTCCAAGAAGTCCTCTATTTCTGTGCTACTTGGGTTAGGGAACATCCTTTCTTTGGGCTTCAGTGTCTGCATCTCTTAGATGAGGTTATCAAAGACCTCGGCTGCCTCCCACTAGGGTGGCTGGGAAAGTCTTCTGGAAGGAAAAAAAACCAAACCAGCACAAAGGTCAGGACTTCTGTGATTTATATATGAGCGCTTACTAATGTGCTCCCTGGCATGTGAGCGTCTCCTTATATTAGTAGGTGTTAATAATTTTTTTAAAAATAACTTGGTTAATTAAGTTTATGAAATACTGGGTTAAAGAAAGTTAAGCAGGTGTCTTTATTACAGGGCCCTTTGGAACCTTTAATATGTTAATATGCATTGTGAATCATGGGGAGAGGGCTCTCCTACGTGGTTTTATCTTTTTTTTTTTTAAATAAAATTTTACTGAAGTACATCATTCATACATGAACAAATATAAACAATAAGAGTGTAGTAAAAGTTGTGAACTTACATAACAAGCATGCATATCATCATACAGGGCTCCCATACATCATCCCTCCACCACCTTGCATTGTTGTGAAACATTTGTTATAAACCACGAAAGAGCATCGTCAAAATATTCTGCTAACTATAGCCCATATCTTACATTTGGTGTATTTTTCCTCAACCCACCCAATTATTAGCACCCTGTCTTATATATTTGTTATAGTTCATGAGAGGACGTTCTCATATTTGTTCTGTTAACCACAGGCCATCTTCCCTATGTGGTTTATCTTAAACATATTTATCCAAAAAGTTGTGGGTATGCATGGGTGTGTTTCATCTCATGGGATTGATTAGCTTAGAAAAACCCAGTGGTGTATTCTGATAGGAATGAAGAATGATGGTTGTTTTTTTTTTTTTTTTCAGGAGGTACCAGGGATTGAACCTGGGACCTCATATGTGGGAAGCGGGCACTCAACCACTGAGCTACAACCACTCCCCTGAAGAATGCTGTTTTTACATGAATATAGGTATTTCTTTCACAAAGCAAATGTCTCAGTGCAAACTGAGCATAAAGAGGTCAGTTAATTAGGAAGTATACATTGCTTTGCACTGTCAGTCACTGAATTTACTGCCACAGTAATTGCAAACTCCTTCAGAACGGGTGGCAGAGGCTGTGGTTTGCAAAGCCGGCAGACACAGGCTGCTTTGGGTGTCATTTTGCCTCATATTGTGAACTGTGCTTAGGGCAAACTGGCAACATGGAAACCAAAAGTGACAGAGGAAAAGCCTGAGACTCCGCGGGGCGCAGCCTGAGAAATGCAAATGAGAAACAGGTTTGGATTGGTGAGGTTCATTTTGCTCGCTTGTTTTTATGAGTTCTGATCAATAAGATTACTTTTTTAGAAGGCAATTTAAAAACGCTTTTAGAGAAAACATTTTCATTATTTAAATTCCTGCAAGGTTAAAAAAAAAGGGGGGGAGGGGGGCATGCTATGCCAGATCTGAAATGCAACCAGCTCTTACCTGCTTAATTCCCAGAGAAACAGTTGTTTGTCTGCCATGAATTTGGATAACGGGAGGTCTCTTTTGGGCATATAATGACCTGGCATTATAGCAGAATAAACTGTAATCATCAACTCACTGGGCTGCTTTGGGAACTCAGGTTTGCCTTTAGTGCATTTTTGGGGGAAAGGGGGGTTGTGTTCACTCTTGGCACCCTTCTGTCTGCTTCTTCATCAGAAGCAGTTAAAGCCTTTCATCTAATTTTGTCACCAATGCTAAATGGCCTTTCTATATTTTGACACACTGAATCACCATGTCCGAATTTGTTCCATTATTTATGATGGTTCGCGCTCAGGGATGATGAATCACGACATTTTTTCCCCAGCCCCTGCCTCCCGGGTGGGGGCCCCTCTTCACTCCTGCTCACCCTTTGAAGCCAGACCCTTGGAGGGCTAGGACTGCCCTGGTAGGTGGGTCTGCCCACCAGGATCCCTGCCAGTGGTGGAAATGCAGATGAAAGGAAAATTCTGGAATCTCCCAGGCATGCAAGCCTGCATATCCCTATTCGGCAGACACCTCAGAACAGTGCCACTATTCAGTGGGCGCTTTGGTTTCCTAGCTGCTAAAACAAAGACCATGCAAAGAATTGGCTGGACCACAGCAATTTAGTGGCTCATGGTTTCCGAGGCTAAAGGGCTTGCACGCCTTCCCCCGCCGCAGCTGCTCAGGGTCGGAATCTCCTGGCTAGCCCACAGTCTTTGGGGTTCCTTGGGTTCTGTTGCAAGGCAACACACTTGGCCATGTCTTCCCCTTTCTCCTCGGGGTTCCATTGACTTCCGGCTTCTGGCTGCTCCTTGGGGCTTCTCCTCCTGTGTCCAATTTCCTTTGTCCATAAGGACTTGAGTCCTGCTGGATTAAGAGCCACTCTCACCGGGTATGAGCCCACCTTAACAAATAACATCTTCAAAGGTCCTGTTGATAAAGGGGTTCCCCACCCCCAGGACTAGGGGATGGGTCTGAACATGTGGGGGGCATGATTCAGTCCCCAGCAGTGGAAAAACAGAGCATGCCTCCTGCTGGGGGTCTCCAGGGCAAATGGGATGTGAGGGAAAACGACCAAGGAGCGGGCTACGCTAGAGGGCAGAGCTCGGCCGCTCCCCCTGAGACGTGGACCCCCAGCCCTCCTCCCTGTCACCCAGCCGTCCTGCCAACCCAGCCCCATTCCAGTCTGTGAGGGTGTGAGAGGCACCCCCTGACTCTCCTGGGGAGACCGTGAACTTCACACAATTCCGTGGCCCCCTGCTAAGCTTTCCCTCCACACCCACAGCCTCAGTCCAGTGTGAACAGCACATAGGGGGCATGGCGGGCGCCCAGCCTGCGAATCTGGGGCCTGGCTCTCATTATGACTCTCTGCTGCTCGTTGGCCATGGCACCGGGGCAAGCTCGTCCCCTCTCTGAGCCTGGGCTCTGGCACTGATGGACTGGGTTTGAGACCATCTCAAACGCTAGGGCCTGACGCCCACCCCTCTTAATTTAGTAAACATCTACTTTACTTTCTTCACACCCCTCCCCCAGGAAGCCTTCCCTGACCTCTCTGCCCATGTGTCCTCTGCCTCCTGCCGCCTTACAGTCTCTCTGTTGTCCTGTCACCATCTTCTGTCCCCATTAGCCTGGGTGCTCTTTGGAGGGTGGGGGGGTCATATCTTATTCCCCTTTGTTCGCCCAGTGCCTCAGAGGTTGTCAAGAGCCCACCTAGAGTTTCTCCTAGGTCTGAAGTCCAACACGTGGCCCCCCAAATCCTCACCCAGTGGGCAAAGCCCTCCCAGCGCAGGCTTCACCTGGGAGCACCAAGGAGGTTCCCACTCCAGCCCCCGCATCCCCAGGCCACAGCCAGCCAGGGCAAGGGGACAGGACCCGGCAGCAGCCAAGAAGACCCTCCTGCTGCTAAGGGCAGCCCTCTGCTGCCTGAACCGAGGCAGGCTGCCCCCACCATGCTGGCCTCCCTTGGGCCGCAGGAGCCCGAGCTCCTGCCTGCTCACCCTACAGCTGCTTCTCCTCCCGGGAGCTCCTCAGCCCTGCAACAACCTGCCAGACTGCCATGGCTTTTGACCCCACGTTCCCTCCCCTGGACAGCTATGCCAGCCAGGTTTTTTATTTGTTTGTTTGTTTTTAGGAGGTACCGGGGATTGAACCCAGGACCTCGTACATGGGAAGCAGGCACTCAACCACTGAGCTACATCCGTTCCCCCCAGCCGGGTTGGGCAGGATTTCCCTGCTCCCCAGGTTCTGGGTCCACCAAGCTGGAAGGCCCTTCCAGCTGGGACCACTCCCTGTCTCCGCAGATGCTCTTATTTAAGTTTGAGCTTTCTTAAGCACCCATCCTCCTCCTCTGTAAGTGTTTTAGGAGCCGGGGAAACTCCCCAGATGACATCCAATGGTGGAAGAAGATGCCACACTTGTGGCTGGTACCCTTTGCTTGGTGATTTATACACATCATCTCATGTAATTCTTGCAAAAGTTCCAATGAAACGGGTGTGAGTCTTCCTGTGTTAACAGATGAAGAGAGGCATGGAAAATGAGGGGGGTTTCTTGTCTTACATCAGCATTCATGACAGAGCCGGGATTCAAACCCAGATATACCTGTCTCTTTATTGAGTGTGCTGTGTCAGATGCTGGAAAAAGCTTTGAGTACATTATGTCATCTGATTGCAAAATCCTAGGAGAGGGGAGCGGATGTAGCTCAAGTGGTTGAGCGCTGGCTTCCCATGTACGAGGTCCTGGGTTCAATCCCCAGTACCTCCTAAAAACAAACAAACAAACAAACAGAAAACTCCAGTCCTTTCATCTTAATAATAAGTTACTGGTGACACATTGCACAGCCAAGCAAGATACCCCAGTGGCACTGAGAATTGCTGGTTGAAAGGAATCTGATGACAAAAAATTAAAAAAATTAAAAAATGAATCCTAGGACAGAGGTACTATAATTATTTTTTTTTTTAAGATTTATTTTCTATCTATTTTAAACCCCCCCTTCCCCATTTGTTGTTTTTGTGTGTGTGTGTCCATTCACTGGGCAATTCTCTGTGTCTGTTTCATCTCTTCTCATCCTCCTCCTCCAGTCTTCACCAGGATTCGATCCTGAAGACCTCCGATGCAGAAGAGAGGTGTTCTAGCCATCTGCGCCAACTTGGCTCCTGGTTTTCGGAGCTTTTGGGAGCATCTCGTCTTGTCTCTCTCCTTTTTACGTCATCATCTTGCTGCATGGCTCCCGGGGCCTGGCGGCTCACCGGCACACAGAGCCTGGCAGCCCATGCGCCTTCTATATATATTTTTTTATTTTACCGGAGGTCCTGGGGATCGAACCCGGGTCCCTCCATATGGCAGATGGACGCCCAACCATTTGAGCCACATTCGCCCCCCAGAGGTACTATTAACTATCTCTATTTTACAGTTGAAGAAACTGAAGCTCCGAGAGGTCAAGGGGCTCATTGACGGTCACTCGGCTAGGAAGTGGCAGGGCTGGGATTCAATGCGAGTCTGTCAGTCTGTACCTCCGACCACAGTCCCCACTGCCTCCCCAAAGTGGAGCACACTAGAGGAATGATCTCCAAAAGCTGTCATCGCTTAGGCGGGCCTCGCTCGGCTTATTGGATAGACTTGTCACACGCAAGGAGTGGCATTTTCCCTCAGAGGGAAACGCCGTCCTCCCCCTGGAAGGAGCCAACTCATTTTCTCCTTCATCTCGAGCTTGGCCCTCCCACACTTCTAAGGCAGGGCTCAGGCCAGGCTGTGTCATGGCATGGATTAACAGAGCAAAATAATGAAGGCTTCTGCTCCGTTCTCCCTGATTTTCCTATTAAGCCATTGTCACCATCCGGGGGAGGCAACCAGCCTTGGGATAATGACTGGTTTTCTGAACAGCAGCGCGGGGAGGAGATTCTGCTGTTGGTAAACAGTCTGGCACTGGAAGAGCAAATTATGGCTTGCCCAAGTGGGAAGAATGCCAGGCTATTCCTCTGGAAACACAGGAACCAGCTCAGGCCAGGGAGGGAGGCCGGGGTCTGGAGCGGGAAGCGAGAGGCTGACAGGAGAAAGGAGGTGTTGGTGGAGAGTCTGACGTGAGATAGGGTGGACGCCTCGCTGACCACGAACTTCCAGCCCTGGGCCAAGCACCGTGCTCCATGCTGAGGGGTTCTGGCCCTGGGACCTGGTCCAACAGGTAGAGAGGCATGTAAGCAGGTTCTTCAAACGCAACACCTCTCGGATGGGCATCCGGGAGCACGGAACCTGTTCTGGAAACACAGCAGTGAAGGCAGCTGCCCTTCTGCTGGGAGCAGGTGGGGGATGGGTCCTCACAGCCATTATTTGTGGTGGGGGCTGCTTAGTTCCTTCATCATCCTGCAAGCACCGATTGTACCTTCTTATGCACCTGCGCTCAGGGTCGGGGGGGATGCTGGGGCACAGAGATGGATGGGACACGACCCCCCCACCCCCACCCACCCTGGGTGCTCACAGACCCCTGGTGAGACAGGTCCAATGCTGTGATGCAGGCAGGGACGGGGTGGCCAGTGAGGGGAGGCCTCCCCAGGCCAGAGGCCAGCCCGGGTCTGCCTGCCTTCAGGGATGGGGCGGGGGGCTCCATGTGGCCATCTTTTGCTTCTCCATTAGGCCCGCATCAATAGTGCAAGTAATTTCAGGTTTGGCTGAGAAGACTGCACTCAATCAGCCAGCGTGTGTCATTTCCCTGTAACGACTGTATTTGGCTGTCGCAGGGAGATGCCCTGAAACACTTATTTTCTTGAACTATGAAGCAGCTGCGAGGGCGGCGGGTGAGCTCAGGGTTCAGGACCCTTTTTTCTTTCTTCTGCAGGAATTCAGTTGCCATCACCGGGGGGAACAGGGTCACCTGCTCAATGGGGGGGGGGGG
>JAQZBX010058673.1:0-17696 GCA_029593785.1 Cabassous unicinctus
ATTCCCAAAGCATCAAACAGCGAGAAACGAAGTGCCAATCTCCATCCCGGGTTCGTTCCCTGGCTCTTTCCCCGCCTCTGCCGGTCCAGAAACGCCACCGAAGGTGCTGGAGCCACAGACTGGAACAGCAGGGATACAAGTGAGCTCTGAGGGCGGGCAGGAGGGCGTGGCTTTCAGACAGATCTGAGGGGAAAGAAAGTCGGAAGAAGCTGGACCCACGGAGCCTTAAGAAGAAGGAAGAAGAGGCCAAGCAGAGATCGCCCACCATCTTGCTTCAACAGGTGGCAACTGACTTGGGTGAGAAAACAACCTTGAGTTGGACTCTTTAGGGCCTTGTAACTGTAAGATTTTACCCCAAATAAATTCCCTTTATAAAAGCCAACAGATTTCTGGTACTTCGCATCAGCACCCCTTTGGCTGACTAATACGGGTGGGTTTAGAGCAGAGAGAAAATAGTCCAATAACCAGCAGACCTACGTACAGAAAAATGCATAAAACCTAAATGTATATAAGATAAGCACTGCCAGCTCAAGAAGCTCCTACATCCCCTTCCTGTTCACACCCACACCCCACCCCACAAAGACAATCACAATCCTAACTTTTCAGGTAAGCATCTTCTTGCTTTTCTTTATAGTTTTACCATCTATGCATATAGCCCTAAACACTATAGTTTATTTTTACAGTTTTTGAGCCTACAAGATATGTTCTTTGGTGCCTGGGTTCTTTCACTCAACACATAATTGGGTGTAGCTGTAGTTTATTCTTTTCTATGGCTTGCTGGTATTCCATTTATTGTCCTTTCTACAGTTGATGGATATTTAGGGGGCTTCCAAACAACCATTTCTTTTAAGGAGTAAAAAAATATCTGTTGATGTGCTAGAAGAGATAATCTAGGATAGTTATTTTCAAACTTTTCAGTCTCAAGACCCCTTTGAGACTTGAAACAAAAAGAACTTTTGTTTATGTGGTTGTTTATATTTGTCAATATTTACTGTATTCAAAATGAAAGCTGAGAAATGTTAAAAATATTTATTAATTCATTTAAAAATAATAAACTCATTAATGTTACTATATTTTATGAGGATAACTATATTTTACAAAACAAAAAAAAAACAGTGAAGAGGGAATTGTTTTACATTTTTCAAATCTCTTTAACATCTGGCTTAAAAGAGCACAGCTGAATTTCTCACATCTGCTTCTGCATTCAATCTGTTGTGATATGTTGTTCTGGTTGAAGTATATGTAGAAAACCCAGCCTAGCTGGGAAAGGGAAGATCTTGCAGACCCTCTGAATGAGTCCTGGGAATGCCCAGGGGTCCTTGGAACATACTTTGCAAACTGTTGATTTGGAAAATGTTTAGAAAGTAAATGCAATTCCTAAGCAGGAGTCCATGGAAGGAAAGCCCTGTGGGTTTTGACAGTTCTTGTGATTAAAATGTCTGGCTTAAGGTGTCTCTTCTCCCTTTTAGAACTTCCTTCCCTATTTCTTGCAATAAAAAAATAATAATAATAAATTCATACATAGGGATTGGTGGGGTGGGGGTGGGATGGAGGGAGACACAGCACCCCACCAGTTGGTCAGGCACTGGCAAAGCTGAATCCCACTTGAAACCCAGCTTGAGCATCTTCTCCATGGTCGTTTTGTACAATTTCTACAGGAAACATATAACACTTTGGTAAAAAGAAAATAAAAGATATCGTCTAGAAGAGGAAGAAAAAAGGAGGAAGAGAAGTAAAAGGAGAAGAGACAGAAATCTAGGAAAACTTTTTCCACTTTTCTGGGTTGACAATGGGAGCCTCCACGGCAGGGACCAAGATGGAAGTCTGGAAAGGGAGCGCAGAATGAGGAAAGAAGGAAAGGGCAGCTAGGAAGCCCAAGACTCAGCTCACAGACACACAATTCACAGGCCTACATGTGAGCAGGTGATTTCCTGTTCCAAAAGGAAGAGAAGGGATTTTTTTGGGCCCACATTTCCCCATCCAAGGGACTGAAAGGCAAAGCTATGAGTCAGGAAGAGAAATGATGCGAAGGTAGAAAATATCAAGACCCTTCAACAAAGACCCTCAATTCTGCCTCCCTTTCACCCATTACTCAGTGTCTCTGAGTTCCTGCTTGAGCCAGTGGAGTTATAAGCGCAAGCTTCCAAAGCCGTCTACTAACTCAGATAGAGAAACCGCCTGCAAAGGAGGACCGCATCCGAGTACAAAAGGTGGGTCCTCGCTAATGAACAGGAGCCAGTTTGACAGGCTGGGCTGTTCGCCAAGCTCATTTATTTCCAGGCCTTCCGTGTGCCAGCTGAAGTGGCTGAGAATTAATAGGCCCCCAAAATATTTCTTTGCATACATAATGTAAAAGCTGCCAACTCCAGCCACTTCCAATGATGTTAGAAGCAGCAAAGTTAAAATGTAATGAAAAGAACCGAGTACTATAATGCACACTCCAAATGGAAGCCGTCACAAAGGAACAGTAAGCAAAATTGCTGCATTCACACTGAGGAACATTTATTCAAATATTCAGCTTCTGATCTGAAGTGCCAGCAGGCTACTGTTGAGAGCATGAGAAGGGAAGCCTTTATTATCATAAATATATAAAAAGCGTTTAAAAATTAGGGGACTTTTTCATTTAAAACAAGCCAGAGAGTACAGTCAATTCTTATTATTCAAATTAGTTATGTTTCATAAAGTCGTTGCAGACGTTGAATTAGGGAACACTGAATCATTGCTCCTTAGAGAAATACAGGAATAGGTGCCAGTGAGCCTCTGGTCACAACATTGTCATTAATCGATAAATATGTAACTTTTAAAATGTGTGCTTCTGTTGAAACACACCTTGTTTGATATATATATTGCTGATTCATTAACCTTGAACTCACGGCCTAGCACTAGCACTCAGACCTGATAAAGCTTATGAAACGCACGCATTTTCTCCATAAGGCACATCACAGCCTTCTTGTGCTTTGAACACTAGACAGCACTTCAGCACTACCCTAGGGGGCCATTTTAAACAGAAAAATCACCAAGAAAAAGCACAAAAATGCAAAAAGCATGGCATTGAGTATGCCATGAAAAGGGCACAAGGAGAGCAGAAGAAGGCAGAGCATAGTTGCATTGTGTGACCTCAGCTGGGAACGTGCTTATCGGGCAGCTCAAAATTTTCACCACTTTGTACATGTCCATAAGTGACTACAAAAGCTCCATGAATATTGATATTGAGGTTACAAATTAATTTTAGCAAGTAAGCGAACTTGCAAATATATAGTAATTTGCCTTTCAGGGGAAAATATTAGAAAGTAAATTTTAACTGAAACAGAGAATAAAGGGTAAAACAAAATGGTAGAAAAATCCTGAATTCCTGATAAAATGTTATGTTTAAAAAAAAAATTAAAACCTCTTTTAAAAATACACTTAGACCTTTGACTATATTTCCTCTCGGATTATATCTTTTCTCATAGCACGTGTGTTCAACAAACCACCAATAAGCAAATAAAGAAATGCTGCACTTGCTCCAAATTCTGGTTCAAACCTGGAGACAAGGATTAGTTAATAATCAGCATAGTCCTATATATGGAGCTTCCTGGGCTCCCAATTCTATGCTCAGCATTTTTACATATGTTATCACTTTCTGTTCTCACCACAACCCAGAAAGGTGGATATTTTTATCCCCATTTTCCACATAAAGAAACTAAATTTTTCAGAAGTGAAGTACTTTGCCCTCATGTATAAACAGTCTCAAACACACCACCATTAGGGATCAAAACAGAATAATATGCAACTTTAAACTCTGTGAATTTATTGCATGAGTGTGTGTGTGTGTGTGTGTATGTGTGTTTTGGAATGGGTTGTGTGGCACAAGGTGTTCAAGGTGTCTTCCACAACTTGAGCTATTAGCTAGATTTGGCAGTGACTGCAAGAAATTCAGTTTTGTATTTACAGAAAACCCTAAGGAGGAATTCAGTATGACATTTAAAGGCATTATTAGAAAAAAAAAAAGTCTAAGAGACTAAAGACCATCAAAGACAGTTGATAACTGGGTGCTACAGGCTATGTGTTCGACTCCGTGGCTCCATCTTGAAAAACTTAGCACATGTCAACTGTTTTAGTTTCCTGGCTGCTTAAACAAATACCATCCAATGGGTTGGCTCAACAACAGGAATTTATTGGCTCACAGTTTCAGAGGCTGGAAGGGTTGCTTCCTCCCAGGGTTGGTATCTTCTGGGTGGCCGACAATCTTTGGGGTTCCTTGGCTTTTCTATCACATGGCAATGCACTTGGTGGTGTCTTCTCATTTCTCTTCCAGGTTCTGTTGACTTCCAGCTTCTGGCTGCTCCCCGTGGCTTCTCTCTCTGTAGCCTTCTCTATAAGACCTCCAGTAATAGGATTAAAACCCATCCTGCTCAGGTGTGGTTTCCCTACACATGGCTCTTCTGTCCTTCTATTTGTACCTATAATTAGTACTAGAGTTGGTAGGTGTATGCACAAGAGACTTAAGTCTTTGGGCTGTCCACGTGCCAGCTGGGCCCTGAGCTACAATGGAATTGCAACATCTTCTCTCCAGTTCATCGGTCTCACCCAGGACAACTAACATGGAGGTGATAATGGACTGCAAGCAAGAGAGTCCTATTCATCAGCCCTATGGGATCGCAGCCCCCTCTCAATTAGAGGTAGAGTGGACACCACCATCCCAGAATCCTCAGGATTGGGGAATGAACTATGGACTCAAGTAGACTTATTGGTATTCTACTATAGGCGTATTGTGAATCTAGCAATGAAAGAAATTATATCATTGATGTGGAGGCAGTGGCCACTAAAGTCTCTGAGGGCAGGGAGAGAGAAAAACAGGTGTAATATGGGGGCATTTTCAGGACTTGGGAATTGTCCTGAATGACATTACAATGACAGATACATGCCATTATATATCTTTCCATAACCTACAGAATTGGGTGGGAGAGAGTGTAAATTACAATGTAAACTTTAATCCACAATTAGTGGCAATGCTCCAAAATGTGTTTGTCAATTGCAATGACTGTACCTCACTAATGAAGGATGTTGCCAATGTGGGAAAATGGGGGAGGTGTGGGGAGCAGGGCATATGGGAATCCCCTATATTTTTTATGTAACATTTATGTAAACTAAATATCTTTAAAAAAAATAATCATAATAAAATAAATGAAAGAAAGAAAGAAAGAAAGAAAGAAAGAAAGAAAGAAAGAAAGAAAGAAAGAAAGAAAGAAAGAGGAAGGAAGAAAGAAGAATAAACTAGGGACTGAATAACACAGTGAACCCAGAGGTGAATTAGAATTGTGGTTGGTACTACATATGCAAGAATGTCATTCTGTGAACTAGAAGAGATGTATGTGACTATTGCAGGCTGGTGGGAATGTGGAGAAGCATGGGAAAAATACAATTAATGTAACCTATGGACTAGAGTTAACAGCGATACTGTAATATTCTTGCATTAATGCCAAAGATGTACTGTGTTATTAATAGGAATTATGGGAAAAATATGACAATGTACACTATGGACCATAGTTAGTGGAAATAGTCTGATGATATTATCTCATAATCTGTAACAAATGTTCCACAACAGTGTGGTGTGTTGTTGAAGTGGTGTTGTATCAGAATTCCATATGTGCATGATTGTTTTGTATGTTCACAATTTCAATAATAAAATATATATTAAAAAATTGATTTGTTAAAAAAAAAAAAGCCCATCCTGATTCAAATAGGACCATAACTTAACTGAAGTAACCTCATCAAAAGGTCTGTTTACAATAGGTTCACACCCACAGGAATGGGTTAAGATTACGAAAATGCTTTTCTGGGTTACAAAAAAGCCACCCCATCAACCATTTCAAAGAGATACATTCAAAGGAATCTCAAGTTGGAAAAGAAGATCTCCTCAAAGAAATTTATAGCCCATCTTGGAATCTCTGGAATATGGTTTTTTACCACTAGCTATTCATGACCTTCACAAGGTTCAATACAGACATTTGTGGGTCTGCAACCCAAGGAGCCTATGTTAGTCAGGGCTATTAACACTAGGTGCTGTAACAAACAAACCCCAAATTTCTCACTAGCATTACAGACAAATATCAGTTGGGCAGCTCTATTCTAAGCATGTCTCTGACCCCTTCCATCTTATAACTTTGCCATTGGGCTTCCTTAAAATTCCACTGGATTCTCCACATTCAAAAAGTCAGCATCACAAAGGATGTTTCAGGGGGCAGGACTGGAAGTAGCAAAAATCATGTGTTCCCCCATCATTGGCCAAAAACGTTGTTCCCATCCAATGCAAGGGAGGCCTAGGAAAAAGTAGTTTTCCGGGAAGGAGTTGAAAACTGGATCTGTGAATGCAAGCAGCTCTGTCAACAGTCTCAGTGAGCCCCAGGGTTCCACCAAAGGAGGGACTGTCTGGAGAGGAGGTAGAGGGTAGGTGTGGAGGCAGTGGCAGGAGAAGGAAGGCCAAACAGAATTCAGTCCTAGCTCTGCCACAGACTAGCTTTTTGGTCCAGGCCAGACCCTAAAACTTTTGTAGCCTCAGTTTTCTCATATGTGAAATAAGGCTAAAACTAGTGAACTCAAGAGTTGTTATAAAGACTGATTATAACAGTATATGAAGTATGGGCTTTAAATGAGTAAATACCAAATACCCATACACTTCAGCCAAGGAAGAATTTCACAGTGTGACCCAGGAACTGTGATAAAACTCAAGATTTCTGCTGGTGGGAGAGATGTTTTTCAAAGGTACCCAGCCTCCAGGCTGCTCCCTGCCCAAATGAAAAGAGCCTGCTCAGCACCCAGTCCCAGCACCCCAGCTCTGCAGCTTCCAAGGACTCAGCAGAGCAATCTTCTCACAAAGAGAGGCAATGGAGAAAGGAACCAACTCCAGATAATAAACTATGATGCTGGGTCTTTCTCAGAGGGTACCCTGAAGAAGGGAAACATCCTCTCATCCAGCTTTGCCCAGATTCAAAAACTGTCATCCTAAGAACCAGGAGGCCTGGAGACACGGAAATCTAGTCCTCTCTGTCTAGACAGTGACCTTTGTATAATTGCAGGTAGAGAGACTGAATTTTTTTTGTATCAGTCCTAAAGGCAAGGATGTGTCCTGTTCAACACAGAATTGGGAAGGAAGGGAACAGACAAGTGAAATGCTAAAGATGATCAAGGAGATACAGAAAGGGCTGAAACAGCCCTGTCCCTCAGCCACATACCAGGAAGAGCCACTAACATTTCATTTGCCACCTTCCCACAGCCAGAGAATGTACCACTCCCAGCCTAGCTCGTCATCTCAGCAGTCATGCAGCAGACACAAGTCTTCCTCTTCAAGGGAGGCCATGGAAACTTCACAATGAACCATCCCATATGCCGTTGTCATGCTCCACATGATTGGACTTTCTTTTGGTTTTATGCCTGAAATCAGAAAAAAAGCATTTTATCCTAAATCTAAAGTTCATGACTTGGGGTTTGATCAACTAACAATATACCTGATGACAGGGCCTCTTCATTCCCATTTGCCCAAGGAAATCATGAAGGATCCAGGGTCCACCATCCTGAGGACAGAAATTTCATCCCCATGGTGACAAAGTGGCTGCTCAAACCTCCAGGCCTTTCATTGCTGTTCCAGGCAGGGAGAGGGTAGAGGGGGATATGGAGGGCAAAGGGCAAAAGGCATGTGCCAGCTGACTCTGTCCTTTTTTATCAGGAAAAAATTAATTTTCTTTTAAACCCCACCCAGTAGACTTCCATGCCGCATGGTCACCCCCAGCTGCAAGACTGTCTAGGAAATTACATGGTTTTGGTTTGCACATTGTCCCCCTGAAAGAAAAAAAATCTGAGTTCTGATAATAAAGAAGAGGAAATGGATATTAATAGGCAGCTAGTAGTATTGGCCATGGAGTACATCCAAAAGGCGGCGTTTCAACTTGGGAAAAAAAAAACTTAAATCTAGAGTCGGGACTCAGGCTTCACATCCTCGTCTGACATTTCTTCTCCACCAAGGCCCAAATGTCTGGAAACAGTGAGCAGAGAGCCAGACTGTCCACATAGCATTAACCTGACTCACTCGAATAGCTCGAAATTTGTGCATTTCCACATAATTACTGATTTCCTCAATAGATTTAATATCTAAGTTTATCTTCACTTTAATCCAATTTCATGCCTGGAGCAGAGGGATTCCAGCAGAAGGTCTTTCTTAACCTTCTGATATCATTAATTATTGCTACGTTGGGAGTTACTGCATGGAACAAGCGGGTTTTTAAATAGAAATCATTTGTCTCTCAGCAGGGAGACTCAACGGCTTGATTTCTGACGACTCAGATGGCTGCACTTGAGAAGGTGACCTCCCTGTGGTTACGTCAGTGCAGGGCAAATCCTTCCTTTTTGGTTAGAGATGGGCCCAATTTGCCACCAGTTGCGGGAGGTATCCACTTCTTCCCTTGGTTGTTGAATAGAATTTTCTAGAAGGGAAAGCCAGCTTTTCCCTGAGCTCTGGGCATTTGGTCATGCTTCCTGGTGATTTTCCGCTAAAGGAAATCCCCTAACTCATTAAAAAAAAAAAAAAAAAAGATTAATTGACCAGTTCAGTAACAAGTCGCTCCAGGACCCAATAAACTTTACGAAGAGTACATTCCAATTCCAACTGTGCTCCGCGGGAACCCAGTGGGGAAGCCAGCATAATCTCTCTCCAGCATGCAGGAGTTTTTACGTTTTCTTCTCCATTCACGTCTCTCTTTCGCCTCAGCGTGGGCCCTGGGTGCATCTGCAGGCTGCCCATCCCCTCATGTGCACACGGCTGTGAACCAGAGCTCAGGGAATGACTCCCTGAAACCAACAGGGTCTCAGTAAGGGTCGCTTTAGGCTCGGGTTGACAGGAGCCCTTGCAGTGGGGGACTCGGGCCGAGGAGGACCACCGTCCCTAGAGCACAAACATCTGGGAAGCTGTCAGAGCGGCTGGCTGGCGAGTACAGCTGCAGCTCGCCCTTCGCGCCAAGGAAAGGTCAGCAGGAAGCAGGAACTTTGCTAACTAGCCTGATTGCAATAACAGGCCGAGGGAGCGCCCGAGCCAAGCCTGAGGATAACAAGCCTGCTGGGAGGCGCCCCAGAGGATGCTTCTCAACGGCGCTGCTCCCTCCAGGATGAGCGACATCATCATTTGGAAACCTTGGGCACCATAAAAAAAAATGGTCCCCTGGAAAGGGACCGAGGAGACAGAATGTGAGATTTCATGCAAGACCAGATTCCAAATCAACTCAATAAATGTTTATTAAGTACCCGCTACATGTCAGCTCTGACCTAGACCTCCCTCCAAAAAATCTAGCACGAGGTTCTCGCCTTCCTCGAACCTCTGTTGCGCTGTCTCTGCAAATGGAAAATGATTTGGAAACCAACTTAACGTACGGATACAGATTTCTAAACTCAGTGTCTTCTTGCTTGGCTCTATTTCCCATCAAGAAATTGTCTTCCCGTTCCACACTTCTCATTAGTGTGGCCTTTTATGAGAGCCAAGAGGAAGAGTGGGCCCCAGCACTGAAGGAAGGACATGGCTTGTTTTGCACACGAGAAAAGGCAACGCGAACATCCTGGTCCCGGGGGACCCTGCACACAGTTGGTAGATCTGTGGGGTTGGGGGGAGGTGCTTTTGCTTCCAGGAACCCAGAGCCCTGAGCCCGTCAGTGGCCTCTGGCTAAGTGTCTTCAAGCCTGCCTCTTGGATCATAAGCTTCTCAAGGTTATGAATCAAGTGAAACTTGTCTCAATATATCCAGTGCCTGGCTCGGTGTCTAGAAGCTTCTAGGTACTAAGTCAGGGTTTCTCACCCTCGGCACTATTGACATGTTGGAGCCAGATCATTCTGGATGTAGGATGTTGTGCAGCATCCCTGGCCTGTACCCACTAGATGCCAGGAGCACTCCCAACCACAGCCGAAACCATCAAGAACGTCTCCAGGCCTTGCCCAACGTCCCCTGTGCAGGCAGAAAAAAAAAAAAAATCACTGTACAAAATAAATGTATGTTAAATGAAATAAGTGAAAGGTCACTGAAGTATCCAAGACTTTAGCTGCAGCAATATTGCCTGTTTCCCAGATCTGCTTAACCTCACCATCTACATGGAAGTAAGACCACGGGGCTATGGGGAGGGTGACTGACTCCTTCTGGCCAAAGGATCACAATGTATTAACTAGGCTCTTGACCTGAGTTCAAGAAATTTTCCCAGAGTGTCGACGCTACAGCCCAGGAGATGCTCATCACAGAGCCTGGTTCCACAGTCCTCAGACCGCCTGAGCTCTCCTGCTAAAAATCCCCCAGGCTGGAAGCCACAGTCCCCAGGCCACAGACAAGGTCTTCCGTGATCTGCTCCCGGTTTCCTCTCCAGTCTTACTCCTCAGCAACCAGCCTCCCAGAGGAGCCTGCTCTGTCCCTCCGTGTTCTACCCTGACATGTGGTTTTGCCCTCTGTGTTGTGAGCAAAGCTCCTGTAGGGTAAATGAAGAGGGAATGCCCTTTCCGGGAACCCGAGGCCCTGGAAGGAGGATGGGTTGGTCTGGCCAGCCACCTGACCCTCATCGTAAACAGGGGATTGGATGTAAGCATCGAGGGAACACCTGTGATAATAATCAGGAGGTCTGGTAATTGTTAACTAGTAACCCTTGTGTCCCACTGTTTGCAACCTTATAAAAGCTGACCGGGTTCTCTTAGGCAGCACGGAGCGTGGGACAGAGCGGGGCATGGAGCAATGCGTGGTACCTCCTGCCCAGCCGCCGCCAGGTCCTATAAGTAGGCTGAGCACACCCTGGCCTGCTGCCACCGGGTTCTGTGCGTGACTAAGTAATAAAGGCATGGCCAATGCCAGGCTCCCATGTGGTTTCTCTGGAATATCAAATTAGTTGGTCGGGGGAAGCAGATGTGGCTTAAGCGACTGAGCTTTTGCCTACCACATGGGAGGTCCCGGGTTCCATTCCCAGTGCCTCCTAAAGAAGACGAGCAAGACAGCAAGCTGGCGTGGCCAGCTGATGCAACAAGATCATGCAACAAGAGATACAAGGAGGCAAACATAATGAGAGATACAACAAAGCAGGGAGCGGAGGTGACTCAAGCAATTAGACACCCCCTTCCCACATGGGAGGGCCCGGGTTCAGTTCCTGGTGCCTCCTAAAAGGAAGACGAACAGACACAGCAAGTGCAAACAATGAAGGGGTGGGGGGAAATAAATAAATAAAATAAATCTTTAAAACAATTAGTTGGTCAGGCTTGTGTTTCAACTGGTGTAGTCAGCAGGTCAGGGTCTCTAACTGTGTTTCACCTTCTCCTCGGCAGGGGGTGTTAGGCCCTCTGCCAAACCACATGGTCCATGGCAGCTGGCAGGGAGACACTCCTCTTAACACAGAGCCCAGAATGCCCCAGGCACTTCCTTAGCATTTGATGCAAGACTTCACTGCTGGGATAAGCCTGAAGGGTTGCAGCCGTGCCCTCACCCAGAAGTTGCTGTGCCGAGTGGCCAAGTCTTTCCACATTCTGGGGGAGGGGAAAACCCAGATATTTAACTGCGGAACTCTATCTGTCAAACCAATTTTTCCACATCATTTAGGAAAAAAATAACAGCCAGCTGATTAACTGAATGTTGGTGTTTTGCGGGGTTTTTTTTTGTCTGCTAGTTATTTGGGCATTGTGAATGCACAGTTAGAATCTTAATTGTCAGGACCTTACACTAGTATTCCAGGCATGCTACAAATATTCAAAAAACACCCCTCAGTGGGAGGTGTTTAAAAAAAAAAAAAAACACCACATTAGTAAAATTGAATGTACAGCACCAAGTGTTAGCTACGGTTTAAAATATTAACGCGCGTTGGGTGCCAAGTTATTTTGAAGGCTCAACCAGACTTCTATTTGGCAAGGACAATTTCGCATAGGCAATTAGATACACGTGCAAATATTTAACTGTAAGTTGATACTTACACCACTGAAATACAGTGGTTATCAACTCCCCACCTGGGTGGCAGAGCTAATTAAGGGTTTGCCCATTCGACAACTAAATCTTCCCCACCTTTTACAGTCCTTCCAAACTTTACAGCATTTTGGAAATAGAAACAATTTGGGTAGGGTAAGAAAGGTTGAAGGATAACTTTGAATTCTAAATTCTCAGTGGAGTCCAAAGTGCCGGAAGTGTCAGCTGTAGACAGTTATCTATATGTCACAGGTCACGTCTCCTAAGAGATCGTGAAACACGGAGTTGGCTAAACTCCCTGAAACTCATTTGAGTGGCTTTTCAACGATTGCACATTCCACGTAGGAAATAAACATTTTCAAAAAATTCATTACCACATCCAAGATTACTGTTTCCTCATATATATTAAATAGTAAGGGCTAATGTGTGTGTGTGTGTACACACATCAAAAAATTATGGAAGACATATTTATGAAAATTGCTAATGAAGCCAGAATTTTCCAGTCTCTGACTTTATCATTTGTCCTGAGAAACCAAATGACTTAGAAAGTTCAGCATCGTGTGCAGGAATGAAATCTGTACTCAGATTCAGAACCTGGGATCAAGTCTGGCTATTTTGCTTACCAGTTTGCAATCCTCAAAAAATCCCCTCTGAGCCTCAGTTTCCTTCCTTTTCGTTTCTGGGGAGAATGAAAACAGAAGCACCCCAATGCCCACTTTTTCCCTTTGAGAAAGAGGGAAGGCCAGCCCTCCGATCTGCCATCCTCAGCAGCTCTCATGGTTTCCTGACAGGCGTTATTTACCAATAGTTTTTCTCTAGCAATTTCACATTTTAGCAGCCACACCCAGATTCCATGCTTATAGCTTTTTACTATATCACGCCCTTCAGATCGCCCACCCCAAGCTCATCTAAAAAACGTTCAGATACATACATTCTTTCCCAGGAATCCCAACAGAGCAAACTTTGCACAGCACTTTGTCTCTTATCTAGGTCCTTATGTGCCTTGCAGCATTTTATCCCAATACTGGAATGCACGTTATTTTTGCACAGGTATTTTGTATTTTATAATTACAACTTGATCCCCAAGAATCTCAACCTAGACACTTATTAGAATCTGAAAGCTGAGAACCCAGGAATTTACATCATTTTATTTCATAGCCAATGCTAGACCCAGCAAGCACATCTCATGTTCACACCCTCTGCTCCTTTTAGTCTGTTTCATTCAGAAAGCAGAAAGACGTAGGTGAAAGTACTACAACTCTGCCATTAGATAAATGAGTCCAAACTGGTTTACTAACTGGGTGACACTGAATACATCGCCTCCTTTCTGAGCCTTATTCTCCTTATCAATAAAATCAATAATAATACCTATGACTCAGGATCATTGTGCCCACAATACTGCAAAACATGTGGTTCTTCCCTAGGCTTCTTCTATTAGAAACAAATTGCTTAATAATAGCTCCTTCACAAACCATTGTTATGTTATATACCCGAGTCCACCATGATTCGCTCAACAAACATTATTAAGAGTTATCTAATTTTTATATAACATTTATGTAATATAAAGTGTCTCTAATAATAAACATAATTAAATTTAAAAAAGAGTTTATTGGGGAGCAGATGTATCTCAGTGGTTGAGTGCCTGCCTCCCACATACAAGGTCCTGGGTTCAATCCCCAGTACCTCCTAAAAAAAAAAGAGTTATCTATTAAAACAAAATGCAAAATGTGCTCCCCAAGGCCCCAAAACTCTTCTCCGGGGAGATGCTGCCATTGTTTGGGAAACGCATTAGGGAAACCTTCTAGAGCAGGGGTGCCCTTGAGGGCACTGGTGAGGCACCTGGGAAGCAAGAGATGGCTAAAGCACACAGTGAAATAAGAGGGAAAGGGGGATGGAAAAACACCACTCAAAGAAACCTCGAGGGCTCATGACAGGTCTGTGAGCTGGAGTGGAGAAGGAAGTCACTGGGACCACCACCTCCCAGGGAATCCCAGGGTAAGGCTTGAACTGGGATGCCTGAGTGCCCGCGGGATCGTGTGCATGGCTCCCAGGTCAGCTCCACTCTAACCCTCCCACATCCCCTGTCCTCTCCTTTCATACCTGGTCCAGGAGGTCACAGCAACTATTTCCAAAGCCAAGTTTCCTATGCCTGGGGAAATTTTCAGAAATCCTGGGGAGAGCTTAGGGCTCCCAAAGGCCATGCAACTGGATTGCAGGCAGCACCGGTGGACAGCTGCCACACTGTCAGTGCACAGGTGGATGAGTCAGTCCTGTCCCAGGAAGATCCTGGCCCAGGGAGGGGGACAGACACACAGACAGGAAGAGAATGAAGAACTGAAGTGCCAGTATGAAGACAAGCCTCAGCCAGGGTGGTAAACAGAGATGGGGCAGCCACCAAATTGTTTGGTAAGTGTCCTAGTTTCCTAGGGCCACTGTCACATAGTACCACAAACTGGGGGGCTTAAAACAACAGAAATGTGTTGTCTGGCAGTGCTGGAGGCTTGAAATCCAAAGTCAGGGGCTCAGAGGGGCTGTGCCCCCTCAGAAACCAGTAGGGGAGAATCCTTCCTTGCCTCTTCCTAGCTTCCGCTCACAATCCCTGGCGCTCCTCGGCTTGTGGCCACAGCACTCCAATCCTGGCCTCCGTCATCACATGGCCTTCTCCTCCTGTGTGTCTTGTACGCATCTTTTGTCCCCTTCTCATAAGGACAGCAGTCAGATAGGATTAAGAGCCCACCCTACTCCAGGATGACTGCATCTTAATTGGTTATATCTGGGGGACGGATGTGGCTCAAATGGTTGGGCGTCCGTCTCCCATATGGAGGGACCTGAGTTCGATCCCCGGGACATCCCAGTAAAATTTTAAAAAAAGAAAGAAAAATATAGAATGTGCATGGGCTGTCAGGTCCCGCAAACGGGTGAGCCCCCCAGGCCCCGCGTGTGGGCATGCCAGGCCTCGCTGAGCCACGCAGCAAGATGAGGACGTAACAGGAGAGTGACACAAGGGAGAGCCAAGACGAGACGCACTGAGAAACCAAGAACTAAAGTGGCGCAGGTGGCAGAACGCCTCTCTCCCACATCAGAGGTTCCCAGGATCGAATCCCGGTGAAGACAGGATGAGAAGGATGAGAAGAGAGGGCAGGAAACAGACACAGAGAATTGCCCAGCAAACAGACACAAAAACAGCAAAAATGGGGGTGGGCGGGGGGCGGAGGGTTAAAAATGGATAAAAAGTAAAATAAATAATTTCAAAAAAAAAATTGGTTATATCTGCAATGACTGTATTTCCAAATAAGGTCCCATTCTGAGATACAGGGGGTTAAGACTTCAACATATATATTTTTTTGGGGGGTGGGGGCAATCCACTGAAGGGGACAAAAATCGGGAAAGAATTGTAAAGAGTGAGGAGGAGTTTGGATGTAGAACAAACCAACTGTGAAACACTCATGATGCTTTCCCTGCTTTCCAGAGTCTGCTCTTCAGCAGACCACGGGGCCGAACTCACTGCCTTGCTGCACGGGAAAGGGCCCTCCCAGCTCTACAGTAAGTCCGCGGCTGTGAGGGCACGAGCCACCTGCTGCCGATTCCTACCTCCCACCACCCCCTCTCATCTGACTCTGCACTGCTGGAGACATGCAGCCAGCATTCGCTGCTAACGAGTCATTCAGTCAGCAGTGTTTACTAAGCACTTACTGTGTACTGGGCACAGCAAATACGGAGGCCCAGGATGTCCAGCACCTGGGAAGAAACTAAGCGCTCAATCCTTCTTTCTGCACAACACTGCAAAATACTCGCCACGACGTGCCAGCCTCACCCCTTTGCTGCCATGACTAAAACTGGGACATTTTTTGGTGAACGGAAAAATGATTGATCGGAACTTTCTCCTCAAATAGTAATGAGTAGTCTTTGATAATTGAGGAAGCCTTGAGACGCTTGCTGGGGACCCCCTCCCCTGACATCTAACAATATGACAGCCTTTTGGTGACTTACTTCCTGCAGCAAATCAATTTATTTGTTTTTCAATGTGCATGTGGTTTTGTAACTCTTTATTCTGAACTAATCCTATACTCACCAAACGTTGCAAAAAGGTTCAGAGTCCTGTGAACGCTTCTGCCAGCTTCCGCCAGCAGGGACGTCACATATAACAGCAGTGCAACATCAAAACCGGGAAATCAGCCTCGGCACTATTGCTAACTAGAGGGCAGGGCTGTTTTGCTTCTCGCTCGTTTTCACGGGCACCCACCGTGTCTAAGTGAGTGTGTCTGCAGTTCTGAGCAGTTTGAGTCTCCAAATAGGCTCGGGTAAGCCACCGCCACCATCAGGGCATGGACTGTCCCATCGCCGCAGGGGAGGCCCTTCATAGCCCTTTACGGTCACACTTTGCTAAAGGGTCGTGGCCAGGTGACCTGCAGGCATATCAGGTAACCTGTGGTGCCACAGGGAGGAGGAGAAAGTATGCCACAGCACAGGGGTTAGACGTACCCTCCAGAGTCAGGAAGTCCCGGGTTCAAATCCCAGCCTGGGATGTTCACTACCTGTGCCAGTTGCACAAGCCACCTTGCCATCGTGTGCCTCGGCTTCCCCATCTGTAGATGGCAATAATCATAGAGCATACCTCACAGCGTTCTCATGAAGATTAAATAAGGTGATGTGTTTTCAAAGGGCGTGGCCTGCGTTTCGTGCTCAGTGAATGAAAGCCCGTGGCCTAAAAGGCCACCACCCTCCTCACGGGTATCCCTCACCTCACCTCCAAGATGGGACCTTCTGGAAGGGCCTGAGATAAGAAGGAGAAAGCTCACTGGGCACAGCGGGGCCCGCATTCCCAGGCCAGCGTCCTCCCTCTGAAGGACCTGTGAACCCCAGATCACCCAAAAGATGCTCCAACTACTCACCCACCCCACTGCAGTTTTATCACATTTATGCTGATATCAAGTCAAAACAGTTTTGCATTTTTTTATTTTTTTTTTTAATTTCAGCCCCAAATCCCACTTGCCCCGCATTGGTAGCATAAAAAATGTGAGAGGTCAAAGAAAATATAGGCCAATGAAAATAACATTGCAACAAGAAATTAATTGCAAAGCTTGCTTAATATGACAGGGGACTCCCTAAAATCCTATTACATCGTTCTCTGCTTCCCTTCGTCGTGGGCTCTGATACTCAGTACAAAGGCCAGGCCAGGCTCCCCGGTGCATTGCTGCATTAATTTGACATTTCTGGCTCCAATTAACCTTACATTTCAGCTATTTTCCAAAGATTGTTCGTTTAATTTGTGATAAGGTTATTTTTCTTCTTTTGGTGTTTTACTTGCTTATGCATAAAGAAAGTCCTGCTATAGAAAATCCAGCCTGGTTCCTACATGTTTCAAGGCAATGTGCCTTGGTCTCCATTTTGTCTATCAATAAGCAGGAGACTTGGGTAAGAAAGCATTTACTGCAATTTATGCTAGACTGGGACTGGTTCCACCCCAGTACAGCCAGGTAGAGCACCCAACACTGGCAGACTGGGCATTGGGAGCAAATACCTATACTCTAAGGCAAGATCAAGGACATTGTAGCATCAAAAGAACACGGGGCGAGCAGATGTAGCTCAAGTGGTTGGGCGCCTGCTTCCCATGTACTAGGTCCTGGGTTTGAGCCCCGGCACCTCCTAAAAACAAAACAAAACAAAACAAAAACCAACTCGGGGGAGCCGGTGTAGGTCAGTGGTTGAGCACCAGCTTCTCATATACAATGTACCAACCTCAAAAAAAAAAAAA
>JAQZBX010058674.1:0-17732 GCA_029593785.1 Cabassous unicinctus
CATGGCTCCCGGGGCCTGGCGGCTCACCGGCACACAGAGCCTGGCAGCCCATGCACCTTCTATATATATATTTTTATTTTACCGGGAGGGGATCGAACCCAGGTCCCTCCATATGGCAGACGGACGCCCAACCATTTGAGCCACATCCGCCTCCGAGCATAATTTTTTAAAAAAGATTTATCCATGTTGTGTGTGACAGTGCTTCATTTGTTTTTATTGTCTAGTAATAGAAAATAGTTTCTTATTTTGTTTTATGGTGGTTTGTGAACTAGAGCATTGGCTTTGGAGCCAAGCTCCTGCTTGGAATTTCAGTTTTACCACTTACCAGCTCTGTGGCTTTGGGTAATTTTATCCTCTCCAGGCCTCTCCTATGCTAAATTGATAATAATTAATAATTGATAATAACTGATAGGATTATTGGCAGAAGGATTAATTGATAATAACTGATAGGATTATTGGCAGAAGGATTAAATGAATTAAATTAAACACACAAAGTCCTTAGAATGGCGCCTGACACATAGTAAGTTTTCAATAATAGTTATTATTACTTTCATTTTGCAAATGAAGAAAAAAACTGAGGCAGGGAAAGGTTAAGTCATTGGCTCAGTGTCATTTAGATGGCAAGAGGGCTTGGAACCCAAGTCTGCCTGACACCAAGGTCCATGTATTTAACCTCTGTGCTCTACCACCTCTCAGATTAGGTCCTTCCCCTTTGGGCCAGGCTGTTATGTGTGGTACCTCTCTGAGATAAGGAAGGAGGATGAAGGGGGCTGATACTCAGCTTGGGGAGCGTCTAACTCCCTTACTTCAGTACTCATTTAGGCTATCTCCATCCACTTCATTGTCCTTTCTTCTGTGGGTAGATTTTCACCCCTTCAGGTGGCCTGGGGGGTTGTCTGGGACTTCATGCCCTTTGCTTCTCTCCCAGGCCCTCTCTGGCAGCTGAACCTTACATCAGAAACACCTCTTGCAATCACACAGCATCAGCTCTGCAAGAAGCTAATTCGATAAACCCTACTCCAAAGCTCATTGAACCTGTCTATAACGATGCTTAATTAAAGTGCAGAAACTTTGAAGAGATAGCAAGTTTTTGCTTAATGCAATACCAGAGTGCCACTATTCTACCATCTGCCTCCCTCTCTGCAGTAATTGCTTCCTGACATTTGTTTATTTTAATTAGGAGAGAAATCTCTAAAGGGAGGGCCAACAGGGTCAGAACTATTGGGGAGGAGGAAGTGGGGGCTTCAATGGAGGGGAGGGGAGACACTGTTGTCTTCATGTTCTAAGTGGTTCCACTTTCCCACAGAACTTTCTCCCTGCAGTGAAAGCACAGGGCTTACTCTAGAATCAAATGTAGAAGTTCTTGGGGTGTCCTTTAGGGAGTATGGGAGCTGAGCCTCTTGGCCAGAGAATGGAAGCTCCCATTTCATTATGAAGGAAATCATATATGGTGGTCTTAGCAGAACTAATTAGATTACTGTGATCCAGTGGAGAAACTTTTAGTCCCAACAAGGGCTCAGAGTTGAGGGAAAGAAATGCTCATTCATGCCTATTAGTTCTACTGGTTATCACTTGTGGTTTTATACTGTGCCTCATTATCTTTGATTATGTGCTGGTCATTGTAAATGAGAATTATTTGTAAGTATAAATTAAAGTTTTTGTCCAGAGAGAAATTTTGTTTGTTTTTGGCAGGTGTGTGAAGAAGCTATATATCTAGGACCCCTGTAAACCAAATTAAAAGCTTGAAGTTTCTTCAGGAACATTGAAACCCAGGCTATGGGTACCTTTGAGGACTGGTTAACTTCTGCGTCATCCTCATTCACCCTGAGAGTCTTACTGTGAGAAAACTCTCTTTATAATACCCCCATCTTGTGCAAGTTATGGGCATTGAGTTCTGTCTCTTTAACCCTGTCAGGCTGTCAAAACAAAAGTTCAAATTTGCCAGACTCAGAAAATGCTTTCAGGACAAAAGTAACTTCCATACTTCTCAGGGTTACTATTTTCCCTTTAGTTTTGAACTGGTATTTCCTTATTATATGATTAGCACTTTGATGCTTTTAAGATGTATTGTATATTTTATCCAGATTTTTAGTTACTTTTAGTGGGTATAATCTGCCATTACCAAAAAGAAAGGTCACTCGTAGTGGTTTAAAATATATATATTTTGGCAGCAAAACTTTTTCTTTTCTTTTTTTTTCCTTTTGGTCAAATGAAGCTTTATTTAGGATCTCAATATCAAAAACAAACAAAAAAAAAAGATAAAAGTGGAGCTTCTCAGGTTAAAGCGGGGCTGGAGTCCCCAAGGCCTGCCAAGCCTCCCCTAGTTGAAGCTCCGCAGAACATCTCTAAGTACCTGGGATTTCATGGGCTTGGTTTGAAAAACTATTCTCTAAGGCAGGGGTTCTTAACCTTTTCTGTTCCACGGACCCCTTTGCCATCAGGTAAAAACCACAGACTCCTTTCTAAGTCCACACTATACTGTGTATTATTTAATAAATACATCACACCCCCACAACATGTCCCCACAAGAATGTTTTTTTTAATTTAAATTCAAGCTCACAGACCCCTTGTTAAAAACCCCTGGTCTAAGGAGTCCCAATGTCTGACTGACTTTGAGGAACCACAGCTTTGTCAAAGCTCATTGAGTGCTTTCCCTGGAAACAAATGGTTCTTGACATTTTAGAATGGCTGGAAGCCTAGATGTTAGACAGGGTGCTGTAAGAAATCACAGGGTGTACTGCCTGAGTCCCAGAAAGCCCCTGTGAAAGTAAGGCCAGGAAAGTAGGGCTCGTCTTCGTCCTCTTAGGAGGACTGATCTCAGGGGTGGGGGGAATGGAAGAGGGTATGTGTGTCTGTCTGGGTCTTCCAAGAGGCAGGCATCAAGACAGGACTAGAGTTGCCAGGCTGGGGGAGTTGGCAGAGTTAAAGACCATGAAATGTTTTAGACAGTTAAAAAAAAAAAAGAATCTTTTTTGGAGAAATGCCTATGAAGGATAAAGGAGAGGGAACAAGAGGAGGGGAGTAGGCAAGGAGAGTCTTTAGACCTTGATGCTGATCTGACACCTGCGAAAGGAGAGAGAAAGGAAGGGTTGAGTAGAAAGAGCATCATTGCAATGCAGCTCTTAAAAAGTCCTGGCCAGGCTGGTGGGAAGTCCTCAGCTTTGGAATCTCACTTTAGATAGGAATGGGCTACCCTAGTGCTCCCGTATACTTGGTCATTGGCTGGGAGCAACCTTGGGTGAGTGTGGTCTCAGCTTGACCACAGTGGTGAATCCATAAGGGCAGCAGCAGGTCCTCTTGATGGAGATCTGAGTGGCACACCTCCATGGTACCAGCATAGGGGAGGACCACCCCAGAGAGAAGTGAGGAATTTGCTGAAATAAGGGGTAAAGAGAGAGTAAGTCATAATTTTCCAGACCAGGGGGACAACCATAGTGAACTGTCATGTGCTTATTCCCTGGAAACTCCGTGTCTAAGCAGATGGGATTCTACTCAGCCTGTTGGAGGATTTTCTCTGAATTTGTTGAGAACAGGCCTATGGTAACAGATCCTTCTTCATTACCTGAAGATACCCTAAGATGTCTGGTCATGCCATCCCCTTTGCCTCACCTCCAGCTTCCTAAACCCTTGCAATGGTTTTCAACTGCTCTTAAGATAAAGATCATGCTCTTTATGCCCAGCCTTTTTGACTTGCCCCTTGGCCCTGTCTACCCTTCTATCCTTATGGGACACCATGCTCACCCTTTGTCCCCATTCCAGCCATACTGGTCTTTCAGTCTCCATCAACCCTTTGTCAATTCTGTTTCCTCTGCCTGGAATCCTCTTCCCTGCCGTCTTCTCTCTCTTTTTCATATCTCGGCTCGGGGGTCCCTTTCTCAGGGAAGGCCACAGGCCTCTTAGTGGCTCACACAATACCATGTTCCTTTCCTTAGTAACATTTGTCACAGGTGCAGTTTTCCATCTTTCCTGGCTGATGATTTGTTCAGTCTCTGTCTCTCCCACTAGGCTAAAAGCTTCTTGAGGGTGGGGGCTACGTCAGTCTTTGCTGATCATTGCATCCCAGTGCCTGGCACACTGGAGATGCTCAATCAAAATATTTTTGTTCTTGTGAATAACCCACAAAGGAGGAGGCAGAGAGAATTCCTGGATATCCAAAGTAAAATAAAAGAGATGTAGAAACAAAATAAAAGGCAGGGTGAGATAGACTCCTACAGAGCTGTGCCTAACTTTCAAGATCCCTCCTGGTTCAACCTCTTCATCTCGTGTTGGAAGAGCCTGAGCCCAGGGAGGTGGGGTAACTTCTCCACATTCACATGGCTCGTGGGAGCCAGAGCTGGGACTCACAGCTAGTCTCTTGACGCTGAGTCCGGTGCTCTCTTTGCTGCAGGAGGTCGTGGTCATGTAGAAAGCATGTGATTTGAAAGCAGATGCTGGGTTTCATCTAGACAATACTTTCACTGTTGATCTGACCTTGAGTAAGCCATCAGCCTATTTGATTCTGTTTCCACATCTGTAAAATGGGGATAACATTGTGTATTTTACATGGAAAATTTTGAAGACTAAATGATATGATATGTGAAAGAATGCTTTTTTGTAAATTCTAACGTGTTTTACAAATGTTGTTACTATATCATGTTTCATTACTATATGGTCTAGAAGTCTAAAAGATCACCACAGGAATGGGCTGGATGAGGTTATGGTCTGGGCCCCTTCGCTGATTGTGCTCCTGAGCCCATGCTGGCCCCCTCCTTTCCTGTGGATAGGATATTTGTATGTATTTCTTCAAAGGAGTGGAGAAAGCTAAATTTTGGGGGCATTAAGTCCAAAAGAAGAGAGGAAGCGTGAGGACTGGTTTGGGGAAATCCCTTAGCCTCTCTGACTATGAGTTCCTTCATCAGTGAAAGGAAGGGGCTGCGGTAAAGGGCTTCTAAAGGCTCTTTCAGCACCAAGGATAGCCCCGTCAATCCTCATGAATTGCCGGGAAGGTTCAAATAAGGAAGGGGATACTGGACAGGCTCCCAAACACAGGGCACAGAGCAAGAGGAGACGGGCATGTTGTTCACACAAGAGTTTTTTTTAGATCCCAGAAAGAACTCTCTGGCACCAGCGCTTAAATGCTGGAAATGGAGAAGACAGCAGAGTTTGTAGAAATTGCTTTCTGGAGTTCTTTTACAGAGAGAAGGGAAACCCAGTCATAGCCCTGTTGGAACTGCGGTGATAGACTGGGAAGCATTTGGAGTAGTTCTACCCTGCCGGTACTGACTTTGCATAAGATGTGAAGTGTCCAGGTTGAGTTGCTCTTTCCCTGCCCTCTTTCACTTTCTGCATATCTGTTTCCTGCTTCTGTTACCCTTAGACTTGGGCGACTTGGGCTGCCTGGGTGACTGCTCTCTGAGCCTGCATCCTCTCTTCTGTGTTCTGAACTTGGGCCCTTCCTCACGGTTTGCTTCTTCTGCTCCTTAAGCCTATCCCTCCAAGGTAGGGGTCCAGGTGCCAACAGCTGCTCCGGATAATAGAAGCACAGCATGGTGACAGATAACTGCTCCAGGTTTAAGGATAACATGCATTTTTTTCTGCTGAGATGACCAATTAAAGAGGAAACAGAGGAGCAAATATGATTAAAAATTTTTAGGGCACATGATGTAAACACTTTAAATTGGCTTTAATTTTGCTACTGTCTTCAATGTATATCTGTCTCCCTTCCTCATCTTTAACTCTCTTGGAACTGGATAGAGATTTCCCAAGCAAGTGTAATAGTAATTTATGTTCAAAGACAGATTTTTTTCCCCCCAGAAGTTATCAAGTTAATTGTCTTTTATGGGGCTAATGGTCTTTTCTTAGGTCCAGGTGTGGAATGAGTAATAGTTTACCTTTGGAGTTAGTAATAGTTTGCATTTGTGTTTTTCATATATGTTATATTTTGTCATCCAGATGTCCCTATGGTTGGTAGTTGCTTTTGTTCCCATTTTTCAAATGAACAAACTGAGGCCCAAACTTGGCAAACACACAGAACTGATTAATGCCAGCTCGGGTATTAGCCCTGCCCTTTCCCTACCTTGCTTCACCATCTCCCACAGCCCCAATTGGAAGTGGTAAAGCCACAGGGGCCCCTTGAACTCTAGCTGACCACAGCTGTGAGCTTCAGCAGCAGTGGGCAAAGGCAAGTCTGCTTGGGACAGAGTTTTCACTGCTTGATGGTAGAATGAAAACCTTCAGGCAATGCAGTGAGTTTGAAAAGATGAATAGCCTTCTCTTGTCTTACTGTATCCTTCTTGCTTTTTTGATCTAAAAAGTATTCTTCCTTTTATGAAATTATGGTTACAGTAGATGGTCATTTTCTCTTTCATCAATTTATAAGATTCAGAAAAATACAACCTCTCATATTCCTATCGCCCAAATGAACAGTGATTGATGTATATTTGTTTCCAGTTGTTTAAATAATCCAAACATTACAAATGTAGATTTAAAAATTAGGTTTAACCATCCCTTCCTTTCCCATCTCCCCTCTCTCTTTTAGAGTAGTGGCTCTCAATGAGAGGCATTTTGAGGGAGGTCAGGGATGCTGCTAAACATCCTACAAGGCACAGGACAACTCCCTGCAGCAAAGAATTATCCAGTCTCAAACATTTAGAGTATTGAAGTTGAGAAACCCTGTCTTAGAGACAAGCACTATTATGATATTGATGTGATTCCTTCTAGAATCATTTTTCCTGTTTTACATATATTTACAAGTCTGAATAAACAATATGTGGTAGTGTGCTATTGAGTGTGAGTATTCTTTTAATTTATATAAATAGTATCATAGCAGATTATGAATCTTGCTTTTTTCCCTTCAACACTTTTTTAGATATATTCACATTGATATATATATGATATACATATATATGAACATATGTATATTATGCATTTCTTTTAACTGATCTGTAGTTTGCTGTTTTAAAAAATATCTTTCCTTGATGAGATAAATAACTGGTAACCCTATGTCCCATGTTGAGCTCACTCTCTTCTTTGGGGGATGGAATGTTATTTCCCCATGAGCTCTAAAGTCTGGAAACCCAAGGTTAGTTGCTCCAGGTGGATCCCAAAGTTCTGGTTGGAAGGCAGGCCCATTTTCTAGGATGGCAATTCTGTCCAAGAACTTAATCCTCCTGAATCTAGCAGTATCAAAGGCCCTGGGAGTCCTAGATTAGCTGGTGGGAAGAATGGAATTGTATCACAGCTCTGGTCTGCAGCATGTCAATCCCGCAAGGCAAGGGCCTTCCATGACTTTTCAAGTAGCCTACCTTTCATCATTTCTTTTACTTAACTTTGGGATTGGAAATGTCAGAAGCATCTGGACACCTAAGTTATAAGTGATTCTTTTAATGCTTGAGAGCATATGAAAGGGGATGTACCACTCCCACCCCATGCTCCAATACACGGAGGATGGTGGTCCCACTAGAAATTTTATGGGGTATTGATGCTGAGAGTTTTGTGAGCTTTAGCCTGAAGATTTTCAACCCTTTTAACGACTGTAAATTTAAGGTTGCTAAGACCAGAAAACTCAGGATTAAAGTGAAGTCTGCTCAGATTTTGATTTCTGGAAGAAATTGAATAGAGTGACAAATTTGGAAAAGGTAGACTGCTTTTGAAGAACTATACCAGATATAAATAGACCACCATGTAGCCAAGATCCAAACTGTTACGGTCAAAGGCTAATCAATAAAGGACATAGGGGGAAATGTGCTGATTTGAGTTAGAGGGCTAGCTGTGTTACCTTGAACAAATTACTTAGCCTTACTGTCTCAATTTTCCCCATCTCTAAAATGGAGGTAGTAATATGTCAAGGGATTTGTGCAAGGATAAGATGAGACCAGTACTTGGTATCTGGTAAATTTTCAAAAGTGTTAGTTGATCCTGGAGTCTGAATCTAAGGAGATTGGATTCTTTCCTATTGGCAACAAGGAGCCTTTGGAGCCTCTTTAGAAACATGTGGGTGATATGTTTAAATGTGGATTTAGAAAGTTAATTCTGGCTCAGAGGAACTGTGATCAGAGACTTGGAAGTAGGGAGAGGTTGGATGTACAAAGATCAGTTATTAGACTTTTGAATAATCCAAGTGAAAGAAAAGTGCCTGAACTGGTTAGTGATAGGTGGGGTGGGAAGGGAAAGAGGGGAGAAAGGTGTAGAGAGGAAACAAGAGAGAAGGAAATGAAGGATATTTAGGAGATAGCATCAGAGCGATATGAAGATTGAGTGAATGTGCAGCTGAGGGAGAGGAAATGAGGATAATGGCAGGGTGCTAGCTGGGCCTGCTGAGTGGACGAGGATAGTAAGGAAGGTAAGAAATTCAGAGGGAGCAGTTAAGGGGAGGTACGGAGGAGGAATATGGTGAGCGTGGTTTTTGTCAAGGTGAAGGGATCTGGGCCCTGAATTCCAGGGGACACTGATATCCAAAGGGTGGGGGCAGGAGAGGGTTATCTGGGAGTAACTTTCTAAGGCATCGAGAGAGAAAGGAGGAGGAGCACTGAGAAAGGCAGAAGGTTCACGAAAGAAGGGGGATCAACAGTGCCAGAAGCAGAAAAGCCCTGGAGGGGGGAACTGAGGGAGGCTCTGTTCTGGGTATTTTGGAAGCCACTGGAAGCAACTTTGAGGAGAGCTGTGTGCCATGACATGGGGGCGGGGCAGAGATGAGAATGCATGAGGATAGGATAGGAAGAATGGAGATGAGGAATTCTGATGGAGAAAAGCATTTCAGAGAATATCTCAAAGGTGAGGAAAGAGGGGACTTTTTCATTTTTCATTTTAAGGTTGCTAGGTTGCTGCTAGGCAGTGGGTGCAGTGGGAGTGGAGAGAAAAAGACTGGGTAAGGAACAGAGTTTGGGGAAGATTGATGGAACAAGGCAATGGGGGAGGTGGGAGGGTTTGGAGTAAGAGCCCTGGGGAGGAGTCGGTCTTGAGGAGGGCGTTTTTTTTGTTAAGAGAGAAAGGAAAGGGGGAAAGGTGGGTGGGAGAAAAAGTGAGTAGCTGGAGGGAAGAAAAGTTTGTACTTCATGCCTAAAGTTCTCCATTTTCTCAATAAAATAGGAAGCCCTTGTAGCATCTGCTGAGTGAAGAAGGTGGGAAGGGTTTGGAATAGCTGAAAAAGGGAGCAGATTGGGGAAAAATTTAAGGATTGCAATGCAGTTGAAATTGAGAGGGACAGAGTACTAGTTGTATTCACTGGTACAAATGGACTGTTGGTTTCTGGTACTGATCAGTTGCTCATGGCAAGGGAGGTATATGCTTAGATTCCTTCAGGGTAAAGGATTGGCAGGGTCCAGGTGGGAGTGCAGACGATGAGGGAGTGGTTGACAAATGAAGCCAGGTATAGATAAGGAGTGAAAAGAATGGGCCAGGGTAGGGGATGATAAGGAATGAGTATGAACAGATTGGTGTACTGTGTGTGACCTTGATAAAGTTAAAGAGGAGCATTAGGGAGAGATGAAACAACAGATGGGGAAAAAGAAATAAGATTGTTCTGAGATAGATATGTGTTGGAGAAGTAGTTCTGCGTGAGGTAGGAGGGGAAAAGAGGTGAAGGTCATGGTTAATGGAACAGAGGAGAGCAAGGGGCAATGAAACTAGTCATTGTGCACATTACACAGAATGATAAGACTCAGGGTGGAGCAGCGAGCTGTTAGCCAAGAGTTAAGTCTCTCAGTGAATGTGGGGGAGTGATCTTGGGCTGATATATTGGCCGATTATTGCTGCATTACAAACAACCACAAAAATCTTGGTGGCATACAATAAGCATTGATTTAGCGTCCACATCTGGAAGCAGTCGATCTAGGCTACACTCAGCCAAGTAACTCTGCTGAACCTGCGTCTGCAGGTTGGGTGGGGTTTGGTTCATCTGAGCTGGTCATGGTTGGGGTGACTGGCTGGGAGAGGGCTGGTCATTTGCCTCCTGGGACTGGCAGGCTAGCCCAGGCATGCTCTTCTCATCACGATGAAGGAGGTGCAAAAGAGGGAGTGCTTTACAAACATCTGCTCATGTCCTGCCTGCTAACATTCCTTTGGTCAAAGCAAGTCATATGACCAAGCCCAAAGTCAAGGGGTGGGGGAGCATACGCCACCCGTGGAGGTGGGGGGAGGGGAGTGATGAGTGAATATTTTTTAATAATAAGCGATCATAAGTGGTAGATAAGAAATAGGATGGGGAGAATTTGGAGTTTCAGATGGCATAGGACCCTGGAATGACAGCAGATGGCAAAGGTGGGAAGAAGAAGAGCTCTCTATTCTGCTCCTACCCTGAGACATATGTGGCCCCAGCTGAGAGTGTTTGGAGAAGCAATTATTTGATTAGGGAAGATTCAGGTTTTTGCGATGTGCATAGCCAAATATGAACAGCTGGAATTCCGAAGAGCCCAAAGGGAAGAGTTCAAAAGAGGCACTGGGAGGCCACTGCTCAGGGTCCGGGGGCGTCTGAGTGAAGAAGTCCTAGCTCTGGGAATGAAAGGGACAGAGCACACACAAACCAAAGGCTGCTGGACGAGCTTGGGCTGACCCAGGGCCCACTCGCTGAGAGCCTTACTATTCTGGGAAGGTGTTGTAAGGACCTTGGATGGGGGTGGGCATGCTGAGTGCCTCCTGACTAACTGAGCAGGGCAGATGCTTAGAGAGAGCTTCCAGGGAGAGGCCGTCACAGCTCCACACTATGCTTGGGATTTCACAATTGCTTTTACTCTGACAGGGTGTTGGGTACTTTTTTTTTTTTTTCCCCACTACAAATAAGGATGTTAGAGGGTGGGTGTGGGAAGGAAACTATTTAAATGGAGATACAGTAATAGAAATAACATGCATCCTTGGAAAGAGAGACTCTAGAAGAAAGATGGATGGGAGCAGGGCACCTCAAGCCTGTACTGTCTCCCTGCAGAGCCTCTCACTACCTCTCCTCTCCCACATAGGCTGTAGGCTCATTGAGGGTAGAGGCTGAGCCTGTCCTATTCATGGCTGTACCTCCAGGGCCAGTGCCAGACACAGACCCTAATGGGAGTGGATGAATGAATGAATGAATGAACAAATGAATAAAAAATGTAAAAGCTAGTATATCCATCACCACTTGAAAAAACTCCAAATTTTCTTTTGGTAACATCAACCAGCAAATATTTAAGGACTTCTTGAATATTAAGCAGGATGACTAAGCTGTGGGCATTCACAGAGGGTGAGACATAAGTCCTTGCCAGATGGTTGCTTATCTTCAACTGAAGCTTAGGGAGCAGTAACTAACAATGAAGAGCCCTGCGGAATGTTTTAAGCCTCAGTTTGCCCATCTGCAAAAAGGAGAGGCTGAATTGGATTCATTCAGATTCCTTCCCTGTAAGGCTTCTTGGAGACTTTACTATTCAGTTGTTTACTGTGAATCACTAAAACAGGGAAACAGGTTTGATGCTTCTGAAATGTATTTGACCATGAAAATGTTTTCTTTGTTTTTGGTTTTCTAAGGAACATGCTTTGGGAAATCGGGTCTAGATTAATTCTGGTGGACTGTTCCGTGTTGTAGAACATCTTCTGAAGGTTGCCCCAACTCACCTTCATAGCTGCACTTCCATCAAACTTAATGGTGTTTTTTTTCTGTGTTTGGGATGAGTCTGGCTGCTTTTTAGGTACAGACATCTGGTTTTCCTTTGTCCCAGTAATGTTGGGGATGGATGTTCAAGTTTCAGAATTGGATTGTACCTGCTAAGCTTCCACTAGCTACAGAGCAGCCCTGGCTCACCCCTGAGCACCCCCACGTACCCCTGGGAGGCTCTGAGGCATCCTAGGATAACTATTTCTCTGGAGACCAAGGGGCTGGGTTGCATAGGGCTGGGGCCAGGGCCAGAGGTGGGTAGGGCTGGACATACTGATACAGGAGAAGGTCAGTAATTCTGAAAATCAGGCAGTTTCTAGGTAAGGCACTGAGTCTAGAGCAGGGCCTACTGCTGCTTTGGCCCTGTTTTGGATTATCTGCCGGGATAGGATTGGATCTCAGGTATTTGATAAACTTGGCTGTTTAGGCGTGTGGAGAATGGCCATGGATGATTCAGAAGCAGGCATAGAGATCAAGTTCAGCTCCCTCCCAGGTCTCCCCCGGACAAAAACAAAAGCCTCTTAATTGGTCTCTCTGTGTCATGACGTACTCCTTTCAAACTCAGTTCCCACACTATCTAAAACACAGACTTTGTCCCATCGCGCTTCTGTTTAAAATCGCTCAACAGCTCCCCAATACCTTCTTAGCTTAGCCTCCAGGACCTTTAGAAATCTGCCCCCAATATGACATTTTAGTGTCACTCTCTTCCCTACTCTTCCCCCCCACCCACCCTTCATTACAGTGAAATAGAACTTATTGCTTTCTCAGCACCCTCGATCTTTCACATCTCCCTGCTTTTATCCATGCTTTTCCCTCTGCCAGAGTGCCTCCCCTGTGGGGCCTCTTCTTGCAAAATCCCACTTGTCTTTTGAAGTACAACTCAAAACCCTTCCTCCACCTCTTGGCCAGTCCTTGACTCCGTCTTTTGTGCTCACATAGCCCTAGTACATATCTTTACTAAAATACTCACCACCTCCTGTGATGATTGCCTACTCGTATATCTGTCTCTCCTGGCCCACTAAACTCTGGCTGGGATATTTGGGACTCCAGGGCCATACACAGGGTCTGGCAAGTAGCAGGTATTTGTTGGAGGTTTGTTGAATGAATGAATCAGTCTGAATTGTTTTGAATGAAATGGAGATTGAGACCTCTTGGCTCACTCTTGTTACCCACTCTCCGGCACTCATTTTTCTAGTCATTTTAACACGACTTCCCTAATTGGGAATAGCAGAAGTCCAGCCAAGCTTAGCAGAGAGATACCTAACAGACAGTTATAGGGTATTTTTAAAAAGAGATGCAGTTTTGTTATCTTTCAAGCATAGCACATATTTTAAAACTAAGATATAAATAGGTACTAATAAGTAAAGTGGGAAAATTAATGCAAAATTACAGGTTGTAGTAGTCCTGATTGTATAATAATATGTCATAAACAAAGGACCATAAACATCCCAGAATTAATCACTGAGCCCAGAAGTTGAAGCTATGTTGATAGAATAGTTAATTTTTTGAGACTTGGGTGTGAAAAAGAATCTGATTTTTTTAAATTTTAAAAACTTCAAATTATTTTTGAATAGGTGGTTCCATTGTATGCCTTCCGGTTATGTTTAGGCATTACAGGATGTGCCAGAAGCTTTCATTTCATATGCCTATTGTAATTGATGGGTAGTACCCGCCTAGAGTGCTAGGTTGGGAAGGATTCTCCATCTAGGCCCAATCAAAAGGTACCGTTATTGGTGAGTGAAGTGAAGTGTGCTGCAGACATGTAAAGGGAAAATTTCATGTATTTGTTTTCCTCATCTAGCAGATCTCAGGAACAGTGATATAAGGCTAATTGAAATGATATAGTGGTAAAAATATGGGATTTATGGTTCAAAGGCCTGAATTTACAATTTAATTATACCACTTACTGGCTCTGTGACCCTGAGAAAACTATGCTGTCTCTCTAAGCTTCAGTGGGAGTTGGAAAAAAAAATTAGCACCTTGCTTTTGTCACTATGGAGGTTAGATGAGAAAGTGTTTTGTAAACTCTAAAGTACTCTACACACATTAGTGCCTAGTATTTTTAATGAGGCTATGAGATCAGTAATGCATGTACTTACTCAGTGCCTGTTTGCTTGTGCATGTGATATATGATGGTTTCCTTGTGCATTGCCTGTTTTACATTCTCAGTTTGCTTTGCACAAAAGCAATGCTGACTATTGATTTTGGCGTGCCACCTATCTCTGGGTTCTTACTAGGGTCTCACCTTTTCACTTCTCTGTGGTGATGTCCTTCAGAATACACATTTACACTGAAGCAGATGAAGTTGGACCATGTCTTGGGCTTGGAAGTACCACATTAAGGGTTCATGGTACATTTAGAGCTAAGAACTTGGACTTTCATTCCTTAGCTGCCTCAAGATTGGGGCTCTAGAAATTCATAGAGGTAAAGGAAGAGGAGAAGACTTAGGAGATCATCACGGGCAGAGGAGCCTGGGCTGCCCTGATGCAAGTGGAGAGAGAAGATTGAGGGACAGGATGGACCCAGGCTGACTTTTGGCAGTGTGAATGCTGGGTCTGGGTGTTATGAAGAAGAGCCTGTCTTCATCTAAAACCAGTGAGGACAGGATAGGCACTGGAGAGTCAGACAGACCTCTGGACAGAGACTTTTGTCTCTTTTGTTCTCTGCTTTAGCCCCAGAACATACAACAGTTCTTCAGTTCTTGGTTTTCTATTGTATAATAAACCACCCCAAAACTTAGTGGCTTAAAACAGCAATATTTAACTGGATCACAAATATACAATTTGGGTAGGACTTATTGGTGACAGTCTGCCTTTGTTCCATGTGTCTTCATCAGGGGTGTCTTAATTGGAACTGAGGACCTATTGGTGACTCACTCACCTGGCAGGCAAGTTGATGCTGACAGTTGGCTGGAAGCTCATTTGGGACTGTTGGCTGGGGAACTCAGTTCTTCTCCACATGGAACTCTCCAGAAGGCTGCTTGGGCTTCCTCACAGCATGGGTGCTGGTTTCCAAGAGGCCCAGGTGGAAACTAAATGGTTTATTATGACTCAGCCCTGGAAGTCACATTGCATCACTTCTGCTACACTCTATTTAAAACAAGTCTTTAAGGTCAGATCAGATTCAAGGAAAGGGGAATGAGTCTTGACCTCTCGATAGGAGGAATAGTGAAGAATTTGTGGCCATCTTTCATCCACCATAAAAGGCACTCAGTAAATATTTATTTGATGGAAGTTCTGTCTTCATGGAGCTTAATTCTAGTGTGTGGGATAGACAAGAAACAAATAGATACACAAACTAATGTTAGTGTTCAGTGCTGTGAAGAAGGATGAAGCGGAGTGAGGGGATAAAGAGGAATGGAGGAGGGCTTTATTTTAGATAAGATGGCCAGGGAAGGTCTCTCTGAAGGGGTGGACGTGAGCAGAGCCCTGAACATAATGAAGGCATGAGCCATGTGCATGTCAGGGCAAAGAATGTTCCAAGCCAGTGGAACAACAAGTGCATAGACAGGGTGTGTTTGCTGAATTCAAGAAGCAGTAGAGAGGCCCAGTATGGCTGTAGCACAGTGAGTGCAGCGGCTCTGGGGGGCACGTGGTAAAGTCAGAGAGGTGGGTGAGGCCGAGGTTATGTAGAGACTTAGAGATGGTGGTAAGGATTTGGAATTTTAGTGTAAAGATTATGGGCCAACTTAGGTGGGGGGATGGGGTGGGTTTTGTCACTAGCCATAATCTGACTTATGTTTTGAAAGAATCGCCAGGGCTGATGGGGTCAAGGGTTAAATCAGGGCGACAGGTTAGGAGGCTATCGCTGGAACTCTGGTTGAGAGCAGAACATCTGCGAAGCTGACTTGATAGGAGCACTGCTCTGCTGGGGTGAGGATGGGTGGGCTCAGGGAAACAGAGCGTCTGTTTTGGGGACCACTGTAGGGAGTTAAGAAGCCCCGTTTTCATCAGAGGGATAGTGCTGAAACGCTGTAGGGAAGCAGGGGGCTGATTGTTACCATCTCCAGGATGGCTGCAGTGTTGGCGCCCACCTACTCTAGTATGGTTGGCCCTAAGGAGTAAAGTGTGTGGCTCAGGAGTCCCTGACCTCATTGCTGAGTGGGGCCAGGGTGGATCCTTTCTCCTGAGCAGATAGTATTCTGTTTGGAAGGGACTGATCCTCCAGCCCTCTTACTTTTCCAGGCCTCTCTCAGGGGCTTCTCTTCCTCCTGCAGTATTCTGTTTTCCCACCTGTAGTCCAGGGCATTGCCTTAAATGTACCCTGGATTATAGCAATTAAACATATGCAGTAGGTAGAGGTGTGGAAAGCATTTTCCAAATATGGGTAACTTGAGGAAGATTCAGCCTTTATGATGTATAAAGATAAAGGTTAAGCATGATTTATCAGTTCTCTATTGCCACAACAATGCTGTGGGTAACAAACAACCACAAAGCCTCAGTGCATACAATAAGCGCTTATTTTGCTCATGAGTTTGGGGTTCAGCTGGTCTAGGTTGGGCTCAGTCCTGTGTATGGGGTCAGTTATAGGTAAGCTAGGTAGCTTTGCTGATCTTGGTTGGGCTCTTACGCCTTGGGGTTGACCGGCTATTGGCTGATCTAGGATGGCCTTGGTCAGGATAACTGGGATGACTTCTATATGTTTTATCCTCCAGGAGGCTAGCTCAGGTCAGTTCTCATGGCAAAGAAGTAAAAGTGAGCAAGCAGAAGTTATTATAGTACTTTTTAAGCCTCTGCTTGTATAAATTTTGTTAGTATCCCATTCAGCCAAAGCAAGTCCCATGTCTGAGCTTGGAGTCAATGATTAGGACAGAATGCCCCAGTCAGAGTAGGAAGATATGCTAATGTTAAATGGCCAAGGATGTGGAGATAGGGAAGGGTGAAGAACTTGGGCCATGAATACACACAATGTTATGAGAAAGATCTTTAAAATCATAGATGGTGTAAATAAAGTAAACAGAAATATTAATGATGATGACGATGATAATGGCTAACATTTTTGAATAGGTTACTATAGGCCAGTCTCTGTGCTAAGAGCTTTTTTTTTTTAAAAGATTTATTTATTTATTTATCCCCCCTCTTGCTGCTTGTGTTTTACTGTGTCCATTCGCTGTGTGTTTCTTTCGTGTCCGCTTATCTCCCCCTTGCTGTGAGGTCCTGCTGCATCAGCCCACCGCGCTGCGCGGGCCAGCCTGCTCTCACAAGGAGGCCCCTGGAAGCGAACCCGGGGCCTCCCATATGGTAAACGGGAGCTCTACCCATTGAGCCACACCCGCTTCCCTGTGCTAAGAGCTTTACATGATTTTCTTTTCACATTTAATCCTCACATCACCCCTTTGATATAGGTGCCAATATTTCCCCATCTACCACCCCCCTTTTATAGGTGAGAACATTGAGATTCAGAGAGATGAAGAAATTGCCAAAAGTTACATACCTCCTAAATAGTGGAGCTGGGATAGGAATCCAGTACTGTCTAACTCCAGAGTCTAGCTCTTAACCTAATCCCAGAATATCAGGGACACCCCTGAAATTTACTGGAGAGAAGCTTAGGACAAATAACGGGCAGCCCAGCTTCACACACAGGGTGGGAAACTCAAGGCATGTGCCTCTTTCACAAGTATTTACTGAAGACTCACTGCATGCTAGGACTTGTGAAGGTGCAAAGGTTATAAGGCGCAGACCTGAGCTAGTATGAATGAAAAGGAAAATCTTTTCCAAAAAAGTTTGTATAATTGACAGTTCCTTTGTGGCTTTTTGAGGGGAGAGTAGGAGATTTTTTAGATCACCCCTTAAGTGATGAGGTTGGTATGGCACTGTGGTTTTGTAACTGTGTTTTTTGAGACTCTAGAGTTTTATACTAAAAAATCTTGAAGAACATTGTGGCAGTCAAAGGGGAGGCCTGGAGGCGAGATCCCACCTCCCATTTCTACTTTGAAGCTCTTCTTTTAACTGTCTTATAGTCTGAGGTTTTGGTGTGCTGTTTTTTTCTTCCTTCCTTCCTTGATTCTTCCCTCCCTCCTTCCCTCTTTTTCCCATCCCTTTACCCCTCCCTTCCCCTCTCCTTCTCCTACCCGCTCCTTTCCTCTCTCTCTTTCTTTTTTCCCCTCCCCTCCCCTCCCCTTCCCTCCCCTCCCCTTCCC
>JAQZBX010058675.1:0-17688 GCA_029593785.1 Cabassous unicinctus
CACCCAACATTTCCAAACATGGAAAAAAACAGCTTAATGCTGAAATGAGGACCTGAATGTGTGTGTCTGTGTGTATATATATGTATGTGTGTGTGTGTGTATATATATATGTTTTTCAGAAGTTTGTAGGTGCTAGTTAAGATCATCCTTCCATAAAGATTCTCACCCATGTGAAAAGTGGTGGGAATTGAAATATTGCATTTGGGAAGATGAATTGGATCAAAGTCCAAAATAAAAATGAGGCTTCTTCCTTCTACCCTCCCCCCAACTGAGCTGCCCACTTAGGAAAATGTGGAGAAGGCAGTCCTCCCCTCCCAGCTAGGAAGCCCTGCCTTGGGGAATGAGACTACTTGACCCCTGGAAGGGTGCAAGAGAGACAGAGCAAGAGCCTAACTTCCTTTCCCCAGGGTCATCCTGTGGGACAAGGGACTGTCACCACTCTTCCTGGAAGAAGAAAGAGCAGGTGAAAAGTGGTTCTTCATTCAGGTGCTCAAAAGCCAACTCGGTCTCTCCCCCTCTTCTCTCTTTCTCACTCACTCTCTCTCTCTTCACCCCCATACCCAAATTTAGCTCTTCAAAAGTGAGAAGGCAGAGAGGGAGAAAAGATGGAAGGGTGTCTGTCCTCCAGGTCTAGCTGCCAGGGCAATGCTGGGCCTTGGACAGTTTTGATGAGTGCCCCTTCTGGGTCTCATCTCTAGGTTTCCTGCTGCCCACCCTTATTTCCACACCCCTACACCAGCTAGTATAGACACAGGGAACACACTGTGGAACATAGGGCTATCCCTGGCCACACAGATCTCTGGACTGCCCCGGGGAAGGAAACATGCTCTGAGATAGTGGAGGGTGAATAGATATCCTAAGCGTCCCCACAGGGACTGGCCAGTTGCCAGAGAGGAAGAACACTTTGAAGTGCATTGCCCACCATGCCCTGCTCAGCACCAACCTAACATATTCTTCCATCTTCCTGGAACACTAGGATTATAAATGTAACCCAGATGTTGGCTGTGTCCCTCTTCACCTTAGAGATGTTGCTATAATTGGCTTGGACTACAGCCAATCCCACAACTTGGGAAGCCCTAAAACCCTCCCTTTGGATTTCTGAAAACTTCAGAGAGCCTCTGTATGCTGTATCACATCAACCCAGAACCCAAGCCTTGGCCACTCCACAGGAAACCCAGTCCCAGTGAGCATGTGATGAGTTTGTCAGATTTTACTGATGATCTGGGGGGCCCAGGAATAGTCACACCATAGCCCAAGAGCCTTTGTTTTTTCCTGAACTCCTACCTGTTTCCTGTATCCCTCTTTTTCAGACATAAAAACAAATTTTTCTCTGTTTGTCATACAAAGTATTTGACTGACCCAGGCTTGTTTCTTGAGGTCTCATCTTCTTTCCCTGGGAGCTTCCTTATGTGGCACCCAGGTTCCACTTTCCTATTCCGTCTCCCTCAGCTTAATATCTGCTCCACTACCTTTATTATCATTTTCACCTGACAACAGAACTCAGCATTTCTTTGTGTTCCCCTGAAGTGGGAATATCAAACAATGACCTAGAGAGACAAATGTCTGCAGATGTGTGTTACTAGATGTACATGAGAAAATTTGGAATGGAGTATAGATGGATAGTTATTTTCATTTGCCACAGTCCCCACCCCTCCCTGTTGCATTTTATTTGTGGCTTCACTTATTTATATAAACTGCCTCACTCTTGGAGACATTTGATTTTCTGCCTTTACCCTAAATAATCCACTTACACAAGCAAGATTTTCCTGAATCTATTCAGGCTATAGAAAAGGGGATAGAAGAATCAAACACATCACAGCAAAAAGCTCAAAAGTTTCCTACTAGAATTTGTGTCCTCCTCCATCCTTCTCTAGCTATTTTTATTTACTTTGTCTTTCTGCCTTACATTTTCCAGTTCTGCTGGCTTCTCTTCTCTTCTCAATTCTGCCCCACCAAAATCAGTGTTCTGAGTGACTCAGTATACAGAGGAAGAAAGGACACTCCACATAACAGGATCCATCTTCCTTAGAAGGTGATTGAGAAAATCTTGTGCCTTTTGAGTTCCCATCCCCTGCCCTCCACACCCAGCAGCTTTTCAGTGTATTTTTTTCAAATATGTAGAAGTAATTCCTATGAGGAATTATGGTAAGTAAAGCTTTTTCTATATTATTACATAAGAAACTGAGAAACCTGAGGGCGTGTACCTGGGAATATAATAAAAGAGCTGGGAATCTATAAGAAACAATGAGAAGCAGTGGTCATCTGCTTAAGAGATACAGTACATATGATAAGAGGGACCTCCCCCATGTCAGTAGCTCTGGGTTTGAGAGGAGACACTCTGAGATCAGAGTGAGAAGTTAGGGTGAAATATGATGGGAAAAACACTGAGGTTAAGCCACAAGAGCAATAGCGAGGCCAGCCAGGAACATGGGACAAGTAGAGCAATGTAAAAAATCCTAAGGTGGCTGTGGGAGAACTTCAGTGAACCAAAGGTAAATGACAGGGACTCAGCAAACAATATGAGTGAAAGGAAGACCATGGGAGCAGTGATTCCCAGTAGCTGAGAGCTCAGAGCCAGTGATTCTTTTTGTATCTTTGTATTTTAATGCCATTTTGATGACCCATCCAAGATCCAGCATGGCCCAAGGAAACAAGTACAAGTTATATAGAGAAAGTGAAAAGGTGAGGCTCCTCAATCAATCCCTTTCTCTTTCCTTCTCACTCTATTTCCATATATTTATTCATCTACCCATAATATGTAACATATGCCCCTATGTCTTTATGATAATGACCAATAGTCTCACTCTTTTGGACTTTAATATTAATAAAAAGCATAAAAGACAGAGCAGACCTGGATTTCAGTCCTTTCTCCAACATTGCTAGCTTTGTAACTTTGCCAAGTTAATTGGCTCAGTTTGCCCATCTGTAAATTAAAAATAATGATATCCATCTCAGAGTTATTGTGATAAGGAAATGTCAGAGTATATTTAAAGGGGTGTGCCTACTCTCTGGATTACTAGATGCCACGAAAAACAAATTTTCATCTTCCTCCTTTTTTTTCAATGCCAACTAAGCCCCATATCACCACTCATAGCTTTTTTATACTCAGCAAGGAAGACACTTGAAATTTTGGGGCTTAAAAGTCTGATCTATCCCATCTATAAAAGTGTGACTAGTTTTGAATTTTTATTTTACTGAGATACAAAATGAAGCCACAAAACTATTTCAAGACTCCCAAAGAGCAAAATTTCACTCCCTTAAAATAACAACCAACCAATGCCAAATAACTTGCTGCTCCTCCATTTCTAGTGTCATTTTTAGAAACAGTAACCAATATACCATTCAGAAAAAAAACATATCAAAGACCCTAAACCTTAGCCACTCTTGGGTTTTGCTTATACTAACCCATCACCAAGAGTGGATTCTGAGATAACAGTGTGAAATCAAAGCTCTGTGAAGAGTCAGGGCTTTCCATCCTATTTCAGATCACCTACAACCAAAGTGACATGGTATTAATTCTCTTTCCCCCATTTATTTGTTCAAAATGCATGCCTTGCTTGAGCACCTTCTTTGTGGCAGGTTTCCCAGGCTACTCGTTATATGTGAACCAACATTGCTTGTCCTCATGGAGCTTAAAATCTACAGGGGAAGACAAACATTAACACATGCACACATACATTTTGGTGAGCACTATAAAGGAAAAGAACAGGACAATCAGTAACACCTAACAGGGCTGGGGGCCTTCCAAAGTTGGGGTGGTCAGGAAAGCCTCTCAGAGGTGGTGACTTAGGCTGAGATCCAAGGATGAAGGGATGCAGTGAGGCTGGCAGTGTGGGGAAAAATGGTTCAGCAAAGGAACCAGTGTGGCTGAAGGTTCTGAGGTGGGAAGAGCACATCAGACTCCAGGAACAGAAGGCTGGTGTTGGCTTCACTTATTCCACCTGGAATCTGAAATTCATCACACAACCTTAGATAATGCCAAAATGGGTTTTGAGTTCCTTGTTGAAAAGGCATTCGTTATTATATTGAAGTGTCACTATATGCTTAGCTCACAATTTTATTCCTAGTTAAGGACCACATATTATATTTCTTTTCCCTTCCTTAAACTTTCACATATTTGATTCTACATGTTGCTTCACTTCTCAACATAACATCTAGGGGAAAATATGCTCCATTTATTTACCATTTCAAATATCATATATTCTGCTCACTTCTTAGGTTCTGCCATATATTCTTCCTACAAAAGCTATACCAAATTAGATATATTTTCTGGCACAAATATGCAAAGTTCTATTTGATATCTATGTGTAGAGCACATTTCAAAGACAGGCACTACAATGAGCACATATAAAGACTGTAACTAAAACCAAAGTTGAAACTGAAATATAAATTTATTGCAGAGTTTTAGTTGCTTGTTAATATAAATCAATTGTGCATGAGCAACTACAGTCAGACTTCATCTGCACATGCAAAATGAAGTGGAGAATAGAGTAAATTATCTTTATATGGGCTGGACAATTAAAATGGAAAGTGGTTGGTTAGCTTGTATTATCCAGATTCTAACCTTACCAGAAGGCTGTATCAGAAAACCAGACTAAAACACCTTTTTAAAAAAAATGTTAAGTAATTACCATGCTGGTTGGAAAGGTGCTGGGTGGACAACTGTCAAGGTAAAGTCCTCCCAAAGAAAAAACCAGCCATGAAGAATCCATTCCAGCTTGCCCAAATGAGAAAGACTTGGTTGGTAATTAAATTCCTGCATAATTCTCAAATCCAAAGTGAAGGTACTTCATATATATTCAGCTTAGGCAAGTCCCCTTTCAATATAGGTTTCCTATTAAGGCCAAAGTTTTAGGGGTTTTAGAAACTAACTTTTTAAAATATTGTCAGTTATTCCATGTTTGGAGCAAGAATGGTCATAGACACCTAAGTTTCCCAAGGGAAATGACTCACCTTCCAGCTCCTAGGATCATAATTCTCACTCGTTTATTTTCCAAGAGCCTTCACAAAAGGGTCTGCTTGTTTAAACTAGACTGGGATTTCCAATTATTATCCCATTTCCAGAAGACTCTAGTTATGAAGGAAATGGAAGGAAAATACTTAGTCCACCTTCTTGCTGTCAAATCAGCATGGAAACTCCCTTACCCTTGATATTCTGTTTGATGTTAGTGAAATTGCCTGGGCCCAAAGAACCAGGTAAAATTTCAGTTCTGATCCTTCTTGGCCTCATGTTTTTGGGCAAACTACACAACCCTTCTGTGTTGCTGTTTCCTCTTAGGGAAAATGGGATCCTAAGACCTTCTTTATAAAATGATTTAGAGAATTAAACAAGATAATATTTATTAGTGCCTGGCACAAGGACAATCAAATTGATTTCTCTCCTCCTTATTTTTAAAGTTATGTAGCATAGTATCAGGGTAAGATATCAGTAAATTTATAAAATGAGTAACATAAATGAACATACAAAAAATTAATGTGGTATGTGGTCAACTGATATTCAACAAATGCACCAAGCCCACTCAACTGAGACAGAATGGCCTCTTCAACAAGTGGTGCCAGGAGAATTGGATATCCATAACCAAAAACATGAGAGAGGATCACCATCTCACACCTTATCCAATCTAAATATGAGATCTAAATATGAGACAAACCATAAATATGTACCAAAGATCTAAATATAAGAGACAAACCATAAAGCTCTTAGAAGATAATTTAGGGAAGCATCTATGAGATCTTGTAACAGGAAATGGTTTCATAAATTTTACCTCCAAAAGCACCAGCAATGAAAGAAAAAATAGATAAATGGGACCTCCTCAAAATTAAAAACTTTTGTGATTCAAAGGAGTTTGTCAAAAAAGTGAAAAGGTAGCCTACTCCATGGGAGAAAATATTTAGTAACCATTTATTTTATAAGGGTCTAATATACAGCATATCTAAAGAAATCCTACATCTCAAAAATAAAAAGGCAAACAGCCCACTTTAAAAAATGGGCAAGAGATTTGAATAGACACATTTCCAAAAAAAGTTATAAAAATGGCTAAAACGCACATGAAAAGATGCTCAACATCACTAGCTATTAGGGAAAGGCAAACCAAAACTATAATGAAATATCATCTTACAATAGACTGTTGGCTATTAAAAAAACTAAGAACTACTAGTTTTGGAGAGGATGTGGAGGAAAGGAATCTCTCATTCACTGCTGGTGGGAATGTAAACTGGTGCAACCATTGTGGAGGGCAATTTGGTGATTCCATAGGAAGTTAACTATAGAGCTGCCATATGATCCAGCAATACAAATTCTGGGTATATACCCAGAAGAACCGAAAGCAGGGATGCAAACAGATATATGCATACCAATGTTCATAGCAGCATTATTTCCTATTGCCAAAAGTTGGAAGCAACCCAAATCTCCATCAATAGATGAATGAATAAGCAAATTGTGGTATATATACACAATGGAATATCACTCAGCTGTAAGAAGGAATGAAGTATTGACACATGGGACAACATGGATAAATCTTGAAGACCTTATGTTGAGTGAAAAAAGCCAGTCCTTGAAGGACAAATATTACATGACCTCCCTGATATGGCTTAAGAAATTTGAACAGGTCGCAGAGTTAGAGTCTAGAAGATATGTTATCAGGAGAGAGAAAGGGAATAGAGGGTGGGGAGCCAATACCCATATGGGCAAAATCTCTGATAAGGTGCAAGGGTGTGGTTGGGCAGTGGATGCAGGTGATAGTGGTGCAGTGATGTGAAAGGGGTTGACAGTACTGGAATGTGAAAGGGAATAGGGTGGGAGGGTTGGCTTAGACTATTTTTGGAACTAGGGGGAAGGCTGGAGGAAAGAACAGGCAAACTCTGGGGATTCGTAGGTCTGTAGTTAAAACTACAATGGTGGGATTGTTCTTTAGGCAAATATAGCAGGGGAGGGTAACTGGTGAATGGCATTGGGGTGGGGGATAAGTGGGAAAGGGTACACCTGGGGCATGCTTCGATAGAATATGAAAGTGTTCATCTTGTCATAGGGTGTTGTTTCAGTGACTGGAGACCCACCCAATAAAAAAGAAAATATTAAATTCCCAGCTTGGGAAGTCCTGCTAGGTTCTCAAATAGAAGGGCAAGAGTCTCTTGAAAAAATAGGCAGTGCCTAATAAAAGATGAACCAATATGTCAAGCCCTTGATATTAATGCATGTAACTATGAAACTTATTCTTCAAAAATCGCAACCTAGTTGTTACCATGGGTTCCTCCGAGGGGAAGGGCTGTGAAGAATGGACGGAGCATGGGACATTTTTAGGGCATTGGAGTTGTTCTGCATGATCTTGCAATGACAGATACAGACCATTATACCTTTTGTCAAAACCTATAAAATTATGTGGCACAAAGTGTAACCCATAATGTAAACAATAGACCATGGTTAGTAGCAATACTTTAATATGTGTTCATCATTTCTAATAAATGTACCACACTAATGAAAGATGTTGTTAGTGGAGAAAAGTGTGGAAGGAGAAGGGAGTGAGGTATATGGGAATTCCCTATATTTTTGATGTATCATTTATATAATCTAATGTTTCTTTAAAAATAATAATTAAAAAGTTAAAAATAAATTAATGTAGGCCATGGGAGGAGATAGACCTAATAAAATGAAGCTGGATATTATTTCACTCAAATAGGAGCTGTAGAGCTTGTAAGGTTATGGTTACCCTAAAGAACTAGAAAGAGTCCTCTAAGCTCAAGCTGGGTGCAATTGGATTGGGAAGCAGCCCACTAGAGGGGACTTTCAAAGACCTCATCCTCTGGAGCTGGCCCCCCTGCACTTCCCCTCTACTCCCTTCTCTCGACTTCCATGTGGTGGTTCTACATTTGCCCATTCAAAAACATGATGCCATAGAGCTAATTAAATCCTGGATCCCTGGGGCCCTTTTTCTCATCTGTTCCTGGGGTAGAGGGACCACAGAGTCACAGACAGTCACGCTGTCAGGCCCAGATATCAGCCCACCCTCACATGTCCCAACCTCCTAGTCCAAAACACTGCTTTTCAGTCTCCCCACTTGTATTTCTCCAACTTATCTCTATATGTAGGAATTGTCCAGAGGGAATGAAATCACATACAAAAGTTGTGTTTTTTATTTCTTTGTTTTTTAAACAATTCTATGCGTTATTTTCTACTGGACATATCTGTCTCCAAGTGGCTCAGAGGCAAAGAAGAATGCCTGTGACTTAGCATGGAGTCATACCGATTTTAGAAGAGCAGAACTGTAGATATGGTGAAAACTAGAACTACACTGGACCTGAGATGCTGACGTCCAAGGGGATCCCCAATATTAATTCCCTCTCTTTAAATTATACCTCTATGAAGGCCCCCAAAAAAGTTGTTATCTCAAACCATTGATAGATTTTAGTCATTTGAAAGTTAAAGGCTTATTGGATGAGATTTTTTTCCTTTTTAAAGGGGGTAAAATATCCTTCTCCTGGGACTCTCTGGCAAAAGTTTGTTAAGTCACTGACACCCTCTGAGAATGGGCTTGTGTGCACCCCAGTCTTTTATGCACCCCAGTCTTTTATGTCACCTGCATTTCAGTCTACCTTTGAACATGGTGGTTTCTGCTGAGGCCTCTCAGATATTAGAAGTTTTTGGGACTCTCTTTATTTGCACATCCCAGAAATCCAACTTGAACTGGCTGAGTGAAAAAGGGTAATTCATTAGAAGAACAATAAAAAGAGCAAGCCCCAGGGAGAGGAATGCATCTGACTTTAAGAGCACCTCTGTCAGGACACTCCATTTTTCTCCAGGTCTTGGCTAGTGTCCTGCTGAGAACTTTTTCTCCAACCATAGGGTTTAAATCATGGCCTCAGACAGCAAGAAAGTTTACTGCTATGGCTACAGATCCTGGATAAAGATAAAGTCTCTATCTGTGACTCATTTAAAAACACCCATGGGTTGAAACTTATAAGCCCAGATGTAAGAATTAGGAATTGTTAATTGATTGATTTGTTGGGGGTGAGGGAGAGTGCAAAAGAGTGTCCACTTTCTAACATTGGTGACAATGATGGTGGTCCCAACCTAATGCAGAGTCCAGGGTTGAAGAGCATCAGTTGGCAGAGGTGGGGAGCAGCAGGGCAGGGATAATATGTTCCATTTTGGTATTTTGAGTTTGAATTCTATATGATAATAAGAGTTAGAAATGTTCTTAGGCTATCAGGTATACAAATACAGAGTTTGGGGGACAGATGGGAGCTGGAGATAAAGACCTGGGAGTCCCAAGTATATATGTGAGTGAAAACTATGGGAAAGGATGGATTCCCCAGGAGAAGAATATGGACCCAAAAGAGAAAAAATGTGACACAACTCTGGGCAATGACAACAGCTCAGTGGTGGACTAACAAAGGTGATCAGCCAATAAGCCTAAGATGGAGCAAAAGCAGTAGCAGGAAACCAACAAAGAAAGGGATGTTAAATGATGATGTGGCCACTTTTCACATTTTCCAAAGAGGTTAAATGAGGTGAGGATTAAAGCATGTTTATCTGATTTGGCAATTTGGTTCCCTGAATAAGCATTTATTGAGCATCTATTTTGTACCAGGCACTGTTCTAGGTGCTGGGGAAGGTAGAGACTTGTTTGTGAACTTGGAACATTGATTTATTAAGGCAGTGGCATCTATGTTAGTATTTGGGTTAATTTAGTTCAAAATTATTTGCACCATAAATTTTGGCAGATTCCATTAATTGCGTCAAACAGGGGCAGGCCTAGTGTCTGGTTTTTAAAAGTTTGGGATTAGATGCTCTTGCTAATGTTGCTTTGTTTTGGGGTGTAGGTGGTGTTGGCAGAGTGTTTGAGTGGGAGAGATAGAGAGAAGAGGATGAATAATTTAAACTGTCTTTTGCAATCACTGAACAAAAATAGGATGCCCCTTCCTCTAGTTCCCAGCTTCATGGGCCTGGAGGCAGTTCTGCTGGCAACCAAAGTCTCAGAGTAGCAGAAGATGTCACTTTTCTGGATATCTCTTGATCCAAAACTTGTAACCATGATAATATATGGTCATTTTAAATCTGGTTGTCTGTGACTCCCTGATCATTTCTGCCCTCCCATCTTTTAATGTATTGAAAGAATAGAGAGAAGACCAGTCTCATCCAGGTGTAAACATCCTGAGATCTCAGTGGGAACAAAGGGAAAAAATAAAACAAAAAACTAACAAAGAAAAAAGGTTGTAGAGAGGAAGAAGGCTGAAAAACATTCCATTTCTTTTCAGCCCATCACCAGGTTTCTGTTTCTTATATTGGTTTCTTTTGAGTTGGTGGTACATGGTCCAGGTCTTATTTTTAAACTGGTTGATGTGAAACCAACACTATTAAATAGGGATGAGAAATCATTGACAATGAATTGGGCAACAGCTACAGAATACTTCTGCCAGTTCTCCAGGAAACATAGGCATTACATCTTCTGATAGGGACCCCCAGCTCTGGGCAGGCTCCCTAAACAGGAGCTACTCTTTACAGAACTGTTCTGCAGCCCTGAGAAATCAGTTTGAAGGGAATGAATAATAGTGGCAAGAAAGTGTGAACTCACCCCCCTCCACAGAAGAGTTAGAATTCTGCTTCTGAGCCTTCCTGTGTGATCTGCCAATCAGAATGGAACATAAGTGTGTCACTGTCTGGATCCATATGTCAATGGATGGAACACTCTGGAAAGGGGTTCAATATTTTTGTCAAGTTTGTGAAGTCCATCATTTAACTAAAAAATAATAAGTGCCCATTTAAAACACATACCAGTGCATTCTTTTAATCCTTTCTTAAAGGCCTCCAAATCTCAAATTTGTAATAAACTAGTGATCCATAAAAGCATATTCAGTTTTTACCTTGATGCATCCCTGGAAATCTTCTTGAGAAGGAAATCATCACAAAGTTGCTTGTATTTTCCTTTAGGGAAATAATTGGGAGTTGAAGATACTAAGGATTTGGAGTAAAATAAATCATAAATATGGCCACCAATCTACCATAAATACAAAACTGTAACTGCTCTAAACCTCAGCTATCACTTAACATTTTAAAATTATGTTCTAAGTCACAGAGGCTTATAATTTTATAACTGTTAAGGGATTTAGGGATTATCTTGTCCAGCCCAGAATTTGGAGATAAGAAAATCTAAATCAGAGATTAAGTGATTTGCTTAATTTAGTTAGAAAAAGAGCCAGAACTGTCTCTCCATCTTCCCCCTCTCCTAAGTCCTTTATTATGCAATGCCCTGCAAATTAAAGATGTAAATACTGATAGGAAAAGGCTGAAAATGCATATAGGAGATGCAAATATGCTTGACCATCAGTGTAGCCAAACAGTATTTTTATTATAATAATATATTAATTTGACATCTATTTAATAGCTTTGGTATCCTTTTCAAAATTTAGTAGAACATTTTAAGGGATGAAAGACAGCTTTTCCTCCTTCTTAATAAACTTTCCTCAGGAACTATAGATTTCCATATCATTCCTTGTACAGGGATTGGCTAATTTTTCTGTAAAAGACCAGATAGTAAATATTTTAGGCTTTGTGGGTCAGGCGAGAGTCTCTCAAAATACTCAATTTGTAGTTGTAACACAAAAGCAACCAGACAATATGGAAATGGTGGGTGGGCCTATATTCCAATAACACTTTATTTATGGATAAGGAAATTTGAATTTCATATAACTTCCATATTTCACAAAATATTATTCCTTTTGTTATTTTTCCAACCATGAAAAAATATAAAAACCATTATCAGTTGCAGGCCCTACAAAAATAGGTGTAGGACTGAATTTGGCCTGAGTTTGGTGACCTCTAGCTTATTGAGGAAAAAAAAGGTGAAGTGCCAGGGCTTTCAAGTTAGTTTCAAGATTTGCTCATGCCTTGAGGTAGTTACTTACCTTTGCTGTTGATAAGTGGAACCTTGCATAAATGCAGATGATAGTCTATTTCATAAATTGTTGTGAGGACTAAGTGAGTTATGAGTTGGCATCTACAGAGGGCTCAATTTAGAGGCATACCACCCATACTAGTACATACAGAAATATACACAATTTTTCTTTTAAAAAAAGTTAATTTCTTTCCTTCTTATTCTCTCCATTTTCCTTTTCTAATTTATTCCCTGTGGCACTGAAGTATATCAAGTCTTACAGTGGTGATAGTTGGAAAACCAGCATTCTCTGTCATATGGACCACTTGATCATTTTTCCCCCTTTGCTATTTTCACTCTTTAAAAGAAAAATTAAATCAATAACAACAAACCACAAACAAGCAAACAAAAAATCTTCAAAAGTCCAAGGTAGGAAACAACAGATATGTAGATAGGATGATTAGTTAAGGCAAGAATGAGAAAGCTTTGACACACTTTTATTACTTCAAGGTAGATCACCTTCAGTTTGCTAATGGCATCAGGTCCCAGAACCTTCCCCAGCTGTCACCTAGGAGGCATCACCTTGTGTGGTCCAGCACTGGCTGCCTTTTCTCAGGCTTTGGCTCAGGGTCCAGCTGACCTTCAAGCACCCAAAGCAATCTTGCACATGACATGCTCCTTACATCACTAAGCATTGACAGACTCTCTGCAACACACAGCCTAGCATCTGCCCAACTCTAAAGTGCTCCAAGGCTTCCTCTTCACACAAGGACAACTCTGAATGGGAAATAAATTCCCAACGGGGTAGCTGGGGTTATAGTACTGATAGAGCAGTATGCCATTTTCTTTGACATAAATGCCAATAGAAAGTTGGAGCAGGGGAAAGTGAGTAGAAAAATGTTGTGGGCTACTTATATTAGTTATCAATCTTTTAAATTTACCCATTAAAAAAGTTGTCTTCCATCTTCCTGAGTCACTGCTATAGAAACAGGGGGCTGAATGGGTTTCCACCTCTCAAGCATTCACTCATTAACTGTTTGTTGAGAACAGATACCATGGCAGATACAAGGAATTTATGAGCTAATAGAACTAATTCATGAGCTAAGGCCCTGCTCTGAGGATCTGGGTCTAAAGGGAGAAGGTTGGGCAATGGACAAGAAAAAAGAAAATTGTAATGCACTGTGCTGAGTGCTATTACAGAGAAACACTGGGTTCAGTGAGGTCTAAGAAGGTCTGCTAGCCTAGTCTGTAGTGGATGGGGAAGTTTCCTCATAATAAATTACATAAGCTGAGGGCATAAGGTAGAATACAACTTTGCTGGGCAAAAGGAAAGGTAATGCCAAGCAGAGAATGGAGAAAGAGGGAGACAGAAATGACAACTAATATTTTCTGATGCTTATTATATGCCCAACATTCCTTTAAGATGTTTATGGATATTACTTCAATTATGAGGTGGTTAATATTATAATCCCCTTTTACATGATAAAACAGAGAGGTTAGATTACTGGTTCAGAATCACACAGTGAAAAATTGGCAAAGCTGAGATTCAAACCAGGCATTCTGTCTCCAGAGCCTCCCTTGTTAACCACTACTCAGAGAAAAGCAGCAAGAGAGCGTTAATAGGGCATTCAGAGGACCTCCTCCTCGGTGTGTTGTGGAGCTAGCCTGTGCTGCCATGGTGGGCCTATGGCCCTATTCCAGAGGGAACATAGTAATGTTACACATGTACTGGAGTGCCTGTATGTTTGTGTCAATCTATCCATTGGTTCTTTGTGTCTCTGGCTCATTCTTTATATCTCTGGATTGCCCACTGGCTTCTTCTGAGTTTCTGGCTCACCCTCCCAAAACTTGCTTGACAGGGAGAAGAAGCAGCTTGCAGACACCTAAAGCAGTGTAATAAACAAATCAAAGTAGCCTAAGGCAAAAGATTACCAAATGTAAGACTTATAATAAAGCATGTGAAAGGGGTCTATTTCAGAGACAGTAGAGGGGGCATTCTGATTGCTGTAAATGGTGGGATCCTAATGCCAGGAACATAAGCCCAGGACAAGACACAGGCTCAGAAAATATAGAGAGGATCCCAATTTTCAGCTCAGGAAAATCTTCTTGATAGGAGGGCTAAATTCTTAAGAACAACAACAGGCAACACAGAGCCAATTTTCAAAGACTGAAAAGTATTTTCTTTGCATTTTGTCTGTTTTTGTTAACTCCTGGCATTCAAAGAAATCTCTGCCATGTCACTAGCTGAATATAAACTTAAGGAACAGACAACTCACGGGCTAAATTCCAGATTTGAAACATTAAAATAATAAAGTGTACAACAAAAGATTACAAGGCACGGAAGCAGATATGGCTCAAGTGATTGGGCTCCTGTTTATCATATGGGAGACCTCAGTTTTGATTCTTGGGGCCTCCTGGTGAAGGCAAGTTGGCCTGTGCCACAGAGAGCTGAAGGCCCATGCCATGGAGAACTGATAGCCTGTGCCATAAGCCATTGGTGCAACAAGATGACACAAAAAAGTGAGATGCAGGAAAGAGACAGTGAGAGATGTAGCAGACTGGGGAGATGAGGTGGTTTGGGTGATTGAGCACCTCTCTTCCACACCAGAGGTCTGAGGATGGGTTCCCAGTGCCTCCTAAAGAGAAAAGCAGACACAGAAAGCACATGGTGAATGGACACAGAGAGCAGACAGTGAGAGCAAAACAAGAAGGGGAGGAATAAATTAAAATAAATCTTTAAAAAAAAGTTACAAGGCAAACAAAGAAAAAGGAAATGATGTCCCATTCAAAGAAACAAGTTAAAACTTCAGAAACCATGAACAAAGAGGACCAAACTTTGGATACACCAGAAAAAGACTTTTAGAAAATGAACTTCGATACACTCAAAGAGATAAAAATGAAAGTCTCAATAAAGAGATAGAAATTTGTAAAAAGTAGCAAACAGAAATGCTGGAATTGAAGACCACAATAATGGAAATGAAAAATTCCCTAGAAGGTTTCAACAGCAGAATGGAACTGGCAGAAGAAAAAAAATCAGTGAACTTGAAGACAAGAAAGCTTAAAGGATTCAGGTTGAGAAGTAGGAAGAAAAAAAGAGAAAAAGTGAATAGAGCCTAAGAAACTTACGGGACACCATCAAGTGTATGACTAAATACATTACGGGAATCCTAGAAGGAGAAGAAATAGAGAAAGAGGCAAAAGGAATATTCAAAGAAATAATGGCAGAAAACTGCCAAAAGTGAACAAGAGACATGAATATTCAAATTCAAGAAGCCCAACAAACTACAAACAGTATAAACATGAAGAGCACCACACTCAGACACATAGTAGTCAAACCATTGAATGCCTGCATTAAGGAGAGAGTTCTGAAAGCTGCAAGAGATAAGCAACATGTTATGTACAAGGGGGATGCAATAGGATTAAGTGCCAGTTTCTAATCAGAAGCTACTGAGGCAAGAAGGCAATGGGATGAAATATTTAAAGTAGTGAAAGAAAATAATTGCCAAGAATTTTGTATCCACTGAGACTGTTTTTCAAAAAGGTGGGGGGCAACTATTCGGCAAGGTGATGGCTAAGAAAGGAACTCTAAGAGTCACCTTATCCTACAGGGCAGTTAGTAATTACCCAGAGCTATCTAAAGCACCTGTTTGGGGGGCCTGGGAGACCAGAAGAGCATCCTACAACATCCTTGAAAGAATGGAAAGAGGAGACTGCCCATTGCAGTGAAGTTGCATGAATAGAGCATTTCACACCTTGGAGGCCAGTGCCAATCCTTCAATTGTGGCACAAGCCACCTCAGAAGCTATTCTGTGGCTGAAGTTGGAAGCTCCATTTTCCAAAAACAGAGGAGGAAGAGACAGTTGGCCCCTGACTTCAGCTACTGGTTAGTAAATTTGGCTGGCTGAAGTATAATCCTAAGAACAGTTAAAGTTTGAACCTGTCCAAGTCAGAAAGAGTCTGGTAGCCACCATCTTAACTCTACCCCATACATGAGAAGAGGCAGGGCTGATTGAAAATCACCATAACACTAGTGATCAGCTTCTTCCACCGAGACAGAACTGCAGCCCAAGCCTAGGTTTCAGCCCCACCTCCGGCAGGAAGAATGCTGGCGGGAACTGTACCAGCCTTTCTGGGTAACTGCAGGTGCTTTTGGGCCACACAAATTGGTTTGTTGAATGCCTTTGATTCCATCTCCCCCCTCCACCCACATAGGCTAGGAGGTGGCTGGTGTTTCTTCAGCCTCTCTGGTCAACTGCAGGCTTTTTTGGGCCACAAAGACTGGATACTCAGACACCTGTAGCTCAATCCCCATCCCCCAAGAGGATAAGAGAGGAGCTGTGTTTCCTCAGCCTCTCCAGGTAACTGCAGCACTTTTGGCCTGCACAAACTTGTTTGTTGAGCACCTTCAATTCCATCCCCACCTGTGCCCTACTCCCCATAAGATAGGAGACAGCTGGTGTTTCCTCAGCCTATCTGGGCAACTGCAGGAAATTTTGGCCTGCATGGACTTGAATGTTGGGCACCTGTGGCTCCACCTACACACCTGATAGGACAAGATGGTGTCGGTGTTTCCCCAGCTTTGCTGGGTAACTGTGAGTGCTTTTGGCCCACACAGACTGAATACTCAGACATCTGTAGCTCCATCCCTGCCTCGAAGTGAGATAAGACATGAGCTATGTTTCCTCAGCCTTTCTGGACAACTGTAGACACTTTCAGCACGCTCAGACTGGACTGTTGGGAGCCTGTGGATCCATCCCCATCCCCTAAAAGGATAGGAAGAGACTGGTGTTTCCTCAGCCTCTCCAGGAAATGTAAGGCACTTTTGCCCTACATGGACTGACCTGTTGAGTGCCTGTGTTTCCATTGCTAACCCCTAAAGGGCAGAAGGGACAGTAGTCCCTCAGCCTCTTAGGGCAAATGCAGGCACAAGTGGCCCACATAGATTAGAATGTTGGGCACTCAAGAGGGTCCATACCTTCCCTTGGCAGGGTAGGAAGGGGCCAGTGCTCCATCAGCCTACCTAGGCAACTGTGACCATTTTGGACCCATGTGGCATAGATTGTTGCCCACACCTGCAGCTCCATCCCTGACTCAGGCAAGGGAGGAAGGGGTGTGAAGCTTCATAAGTCTCTCCTTATAACTACAGATGGCCTTGGCCTGCATGATGTAGATTATTACACACAGCTGTGGCTCTGTTCTTATCCCTGGAAGAGGAAAGGTGGAAGAAGCTTTATTGGCCCCTGGGGCAATGAGGACAACAATAGCCTCCAGAACTTACAGAATCAACTATATCCTCATCTCCTACTACACAACCAGCAAGGGAGAAAAGGAAGAAAGCCCTAAACTAAAGAAAGAACCTGCACCCAAAATAAATATATCTAGTAAGCCACATGGCAAGGCAACAACAAAAAGTTACAGCCCATACCAAGAAACAGAAAGATATGGCCCAATCAAAGGAGCAAAATAAGCCTCCAGATGACATAAAGGAGTGTAGACAACTAATTATGGATATTCAAACAAATCTCCTTAATAAATTCAATGAGATGGCTAAGGAGATTAAGGATACTAAGAAGACACTGGAGGGAGGAGGCAAGATGGGGTCGGTTTAGGAGGGCACTTGCTGAGAACTCCCTGAGGATGGTGGATTGTGGACAGGGTCCTGCCCAGGAGACTGTGCTGTGGACACACAGAGCGAGAAACTTGGGACATCTATCAGCACAGACCCACAGCGTGGACTGATCGGGAACATAGAAAGAAGCAAGGAAGAAAATAAGAAGAAAAAGTGTCAAAGAGAAAACTTAACACACATGCAGAACCA
>JAQZBX010058676.1:0-17688 GCA_029593785.1 Cabassous unicinctus
AACCTCTACTCTTATTTACTATGCAAAAGTCAAACAAAATCTTTAAAATAAAAAATATATAAATAACAATATGGAGAAGTTAAGCAAACTGAAATCAGTCAACTCTTTAGGCTCCAAAGTGGTAATTAAAGGTCAAATAAGAGCAAACCCTTCCTAACATGACAGTTAGTAAACTTATAAACCCCACTATCCATAAGACATGGTACAATCTGAAAAAAAGTAGGGTTCTTAACAAGGGGTCCGTAAGCTTGAATTGAAATTCAAAAAAAGCATTATTCTTAGGACATGTTGGTGCAGGTGTGATATATTTATTAAATAATACACAGTATAGTGTGGACTTTGTAAGGGGTCTGTGGTTTTCACCTGACTGGCAAAGGGATCCATGGAACAAAAAAGGTTAAGAACCCCTGCTTTAAGGAATGAAACTTCACTGGGAAAGATAGAAAATCTGAGAATTGGCTCCAATGTTCATGTCCTGCCAAAACATGTTACTTAATAGCACCCCAAATTAAAATACTGAGATGATATAAAGTATGCACCAATAAAAAATCATTATATCATAAAATTTCTGAAACAGAACCCGATTTCTCAGCACTAAAAATATCTTTTTAAAAGCTTTTCTACTTCCAGGGATTTGCACCGTGCTGTTTCCTCAAAGCAGGACCATGCTTGGGATGTTCAAAACCCAGGGAGTACAGTAAGGGAAGGGGAGAGTGCTATGGGATAAAGCCAGAGAAGCAAGCAGAGGCCAGATCACACAAATGTGATGGGAAGATTTGGGTTAGGGAGTGACGTGATCCAAATGAATTAATTAAATGATAGAATGCCAAAGGCATTTGAGAAGAAAAATTTAAATGAATTTTCTCAGGGTTCAGATAAATATTTATAATATTTTATTATAGTTGTCTATAGCACAGTTTCTATTAAAATATATCAAAGTACACACATTCATTCATTTACTCAACAAATATTAATTGAACAACTATTATGTGCAAAGCAGTTTGTTAGGCACATGGAAAATTGTGGTGAACAAGCCAGATACAGTTCCTGCTCTGTGGACCTTACATTTTAGTGTGAAAGACAAACATTCAACATTAATTATTACAGTCAGCTATTGAATCAGAAAGGTGGTATGTGCTCTAAAGCAAAATAAAGGGTAGCAAGAACAAAGAGGACAGTAGAAACTTGCCTGAGGAATAGGTTGAAGCTAAGATCTGCTAGACATAGGCAATCGTGGTGGGGAGGGGGAAAAAAATATCTCAGGCAAAGGGTCCTAGGTGGAAAGGAAGGTGGCAGTTTCAAGCCCTGTAGAAGATGAGTACAGAGAGTAAAGAGCATCAAGGAAGACTGGCCTGGATAGGCTGCTGACAGGGCAGGGGCCAGACTGGACATGGCCTTGTTGGCCACAGCATGGATTTGGGCCTTTTTCCTGAATACAATGATGAGGCATGAAAGAGATTTTAAGCAGGAATATAACATGATCATATTTGTATTTCTGGAAGATCATTCAGGCTACAGAGGGGAGGATGCATTGACAAGCAGTGAAAGTGGATGCAGGGAGAGGATTAGGATGTACGTCAAATAGCTCAGGTGAGAGATGTTGATCTGGAGGGAAGATGGAGAGAAGAGGATGGAACTAAAGTTTTGGGGAGATAGAACTAACAGGAGTGGGTGATGGTCTAGGACATGGGCTAGACATAGACCACAGGAATGGACCAATTTAAGAACATAATTTTCTGGGGTCTACATAAAAGACTCAAACCAGCACAGTTGGGGTGGGAAATATTCTTCATCACAGATAGTCTGCACAGTTCTGTGATAAGAAGTCTATGCATAAAGCTATGACCCATCCCAAAAGGGCTAGAACCTCAATGAAAAGGTGAACTAGGCAAAAAAAAAATTCCTCATTTGTCTCAATCTTGGAATAGGGTAGTGACAGCAGGGGAAATCTCACAAAAATTTGAAACCACAATCTAGCTCTCAAGAAAATCTGTGGCCCAAATTCATACATCTGATGATTTGAAAAATCTCAAGCTGAGAAATAATTTTAAAGTCATCCTGGGTTGAAAGTGCTCCTGAGCAAACCTCCTTTAAGTCAGGCTTAAAAATAATACAATAGATGCAGGTGCATTGAACATATGTTCACAATAAAAAATCACTAATACTGTGAGGAACCCAGTGAGTCAACAGAAACAACTAATAACCAGAATCAGACCCATAAAGACTTCAGACAGTGGAATTATCAGTTACAGAATATAAGATGTATATATGTAATAAGTTTAAAGAAATAAAGTAATAATTTCAAAAATGCAAGTAAGGATAAGGGCTCATTCAGGGTGACCATATATTCTCAAAATGAAAAATATGATAACTAAAATTTAAAACTCCAAGGGCAGAGGCTTCTGCTTCTGACGATTCAGAATAGTAGAAATTCTGGTAGGCCATCTTCCTTTAAATCAATTAGATCCAGAATAAAAACATCATTTTCTTGTGTCACAGGTCTTATAGAAAGTAAAGGAAATCATCAAGAGACCAGGACATTTTAAAAAGGAAACACACAACCAATAAAAAATAAATAAAGATAAAAATAAAATAGAAAGGAAACACAACCATAAGGAGATGGCAGAACAATGAGCATGGAGCATATGTGAATGTGGGTTCCCAACTCAAAATGTGGCAGCTGGTACTATAGATCACAAGGGAAAAGATGGGCTTTTCAGTAAATGTGCTGAGACCATTGTTATCTATATGGATAATAATAAAATTAGAACTCGACCTCCCAACGAGGGCTGTTCACTTCAAAGGTCTTGAGAGGGCCCTAGAAATCTGTTCACATGATCGTTATCTTTTTGTAAAATTTGCAAAAGATATTTTAGCCATATTGGTTAAAATTGCTGTCCCTTTCTACTCTAACTTTACCTCCATCACATTTCCCTTTGTGTAGGCCACCTGTGGAGTGGCTGTGAAAATTTTTTCTTTATGGCTAAAGGGAAGTAGATTTGGAGATTCACGCCATATGAGTATAGTGGGATATATGTATGTGGTTTGCAGTCACTTTTGTGCTTACTTAAGTTATTGCTAGTTGTCCCAGTAAAGAGTGACTTCCAGAAATACTTCTACTGTCCACTCTTCCAAACTAATTGAAGTCATGACATGTAGGTGCAAATTAGAGGTTATATTATAGAGTATGTCCTTTTGGCCTCTGGCACCAAAACTATGTGGATGGTAGAGAGAAAACAAGGTGTGAAATACATGGAGCAAGAAGCTAGTCTGTGGAAAATTCTTCCAGTCATGAGGTATTTCAAAATGGAAGTTCTCTTCTTGTCATATATATATATATGGAATAAAAAAGCATCTAAAATTATAACTTCATTGTATATTATATTCTTTTTTGGTGGGGACCAGAATTCCTGTATTTGAAGGACACAAATCTGTATACTACCACAAATAGCAATTACTGGTAGTACTATATGTTTTATTCCTCTCGATCTATTCAATCACTTATTTAGTGTATCTGATGCATTTTGCTCTGCTGAAATCTGATGGTTCCAGACCAAAAAAGCACACAAAATTGCCATGAAGGCAGTGAAATAATCTGAAGAAATAAGTTGTTCAAATGACAAAACGCCTAAACACATTCGTCAGGAGAACTAGACATGTAGTATTAGAAAAAGTATTTTGAAAATATGTTGCATTTGACTGCTCTTGGTAGGCCTTAAATTCGAATTAATTTTATGTTTATTCAGTATTGTTGATCATAGAATTCCAATATCATGAGAAAAAATTATTCTAGTGGACATTAAAAATGTAAATGTAAATAAAGAAGATGGGAAGAAGTTTCAAAATGTCAAAAACAATCTTATTATGTAACAGTGGGAAATTTGGGTGGTCAACGTCATGAAGACAAGGGGTAAAAATCAAGATAGGCAAAAATGTGTACATAATAAAAGTGACAATAGAAGAGATAAGGAAAATTATGAGAATTAGGACACCCCAAAACAGGAAATGAAGATGGAAAGGACCATGACTTAATTTACCAGGCTACTATGACAAATACCACACAATGGGTTAGCTTATACAACAGGAATTTATTGGCTCACGATTTTGAGGCTAGAGGCCAAAAATTAAAGCATCAGCAAGGTGATGCTTTCTCCCCAAAGTCTGTAACATTTTTTTGCTGGCTACTGGCAATCCCTGGGATTCCTTGGCTTGTCCCCCTTCCTCATGTCACATGGTAATGTCCTCTCCTTTCGCTTCTGGGTTTCCTTGACTTCCAGCTTCTGGCTTCTCCCTGTGGCTTTCTCTGACTATGTCTGAATTTCTTCTGCTTATAAAAGACTACAATAATCCAGATTAAGGCCCATCCTCATTAGTTGGGCCACACCTTAACTGAAAATAACATCTTCAAGAGGTCCTATTTACAAAGGGCTCACACCCATAGGAATGTGGATCAAGACCATGTCTAAATTAGGGTACATAATTTAATCTGCCACAGATGATGTATGGAATACTAAAGAAAAACATAATTTATATGATGAATAGCACATGTATGAAGGTATGAATCAGCTTCAATTTGATAACTTTGTTGACTTTAGTAAGTACCATAATCTATCATTTTGTCCTGTTTGGACAAATTATTGAAATTATTATTCAATAATAAATTATTGAAATTTCAATAGTAAATTGTTGAAATTATTATCACTCAACCCCACTTAATGAGAGAGGTTTTGTAGTCTTTTAATTTTTTATTGGGATCCCATTAATATTTATAGAGAATCCAACAAAACACACAATGGACAAAACAGCTTCTCAAACGGTCATTTAGGGTTAAAAACAAAAAAAAGCCAAGTGCTTAAATGGTCAAATTGCTATGTGATCCAGTCTGGACTATTGCAAGAGTAAAGGATGCATCCATTGCTTTGTTTTTAAGCTCTTTTAACAAGACATCATATGCATTTGCCTATATCAGATGGGTTTTCAGAGTGGATGAGTTTATTGAGAACCCTCGAAATTCATGAAGACTCCTCAGAGCACTAGAAGTCTATGACATATGAAGCGGCTTATTAAAAAATATGGAGCCAAAAATGCAGGAAAAGAAGTATTCTAGAGTTGGGTCAGGTAGATGGTTGTAAAAAATAGTATGCTATTTTTTCTGGATTTTGTGGTGTTTGTAGCATTTGTTATCTTTTAAAATTTTATATTTTGTTATGATTTTACTATTCTTCATAAGCATTCTCTTTTATATTTAACTTATCATTTGTTTTAAATGGGACCCCAAAATTATATAAACATCATGCCCCAAACAGCCTGCATCCACCTCTGCCTAGATGTGATAGTCAGCTGGTGTGTGCAGGTGTGGCCTTACCTGATTTTTTTATCGTTCATATATAAACAATAAGTGGATAGTAGAAGTTGTGAACTTATAAAACAAGCATGTATATCATCATACAGGGCTCCTATACATTACCCCACCACCAACACCTTGCATTATTGTGAAACAATTGTTACAAACTATGAAAGAGTATCATCAAAATATTGCTACTATCATGTTCTCATATTTGTTCTGTTAACCACAGTTCATCTTACACCACAGGATTCATTGTGCTATATAGTCTCATGCTTTGCACATTCCATTCAAAGTGTACACTCAATGGCTCTCATATTCATCATAGAGCTGTGCTGTCATCATCTCAGTCAATTTTAGTGTTTTCATTATTCCAAAAGGAAAAAATCTCATATCCTCTTATACCCCCCTGTTGTTGTCCCTTAGAATTGATATGTCTTTGCCATTGCTGCAAAAATATTACAATATTACTTGTAACTATCATCCATAAGTTGCATTAGTTGTAATTTTCCTGTGTATCACCATTTTCTTAACACTTTGTAAAAGAACATTCTTATATTATTAACTACAATCTTCATCCTCCACAGAAATCACTCTGCTATATAGTCCCTAGATTATTCTCTAGCTTCCTTTCAATTGACATTTACGTCCACAGACTACCCTTTTCAGCCACAATCACAAACACTGTTTGTAAATCAGCAGTGTTAGTTTTACTCACTATAATGTGTTTCCATCAACTCTATTAATTTCTTTTCAGCCACAATCACAAACACTGTTTGTAAATCAGCAGTGTTAGTTTTACTCACTATAATGTGTTTCCATCAGCTCTATTAATTTCCACACTTTTGCAGTAAAACTTATTAAAAATTCTACATACATTAAGCATCAGCTCCCATTCTTAACCCACATTCTATTTCCTAGTAACCTAAATTTACCTCCATGAGTTTGCTAATCGTATTTAGTTCATTTTAGTACAGCAGTGATTCTGACTCACCAGTCATTGTTTCTGTGTGCCCTCAATACATCAGTTTTTGTATATTTTGAATATTAACCTACTCACACTGTAAACAAAAAAATCAATTGCTAAATTAAAATTTTAAATGTGAAAAACAAACCTTTAAAACTTTTAGAAGAAAATATGCTAGAATGTTGTGCTGAATACTTCGTGTGTACCCCCAAATCCACTGTCCACTCTCCTCCACCCTGTACTCTGCCCGGGGTGCTGACCTCTGCATATGGCATCAACAGGACACCTGCAGCCTCTATTGAATGGAGGAATTTGGCCAAAGGAGAGCCCCAGCAGTACCTCAAAGGAGGGAAGAGAGTGAGGCCAGGATATTTACAGAGCTGGCACTAGGATGAGGTAAGTGAGACTTACCTCTGAAATTTTCCTCTTCACATTGTATCTATTCTCTCCTTCTGATAGTCTGTTCAGATGCAAGAGAGAGATGTTCTCACTTGCTTATCTGTATCTTTTAACCTCTCTGACACATTTCCCATTTATTTGTTTTTCTGTGCTGCCTGGGAGAGAATTTCTTCAGATTTGTCTTCCAGTTGACTAATTCTCTCTTCCTACTGTGTCTAAGCTGCCATTCAATCTGTCCATTGAGAATTTATTTTTATTTTTATTTTTTATTATGTATTACTTGATATACACTTAAAGAAGGTCTGAGACACAGAAATTGTGAGAAAAATAATGGTGATAATAATGAATAATAAGAGTCATAAATAAATGTACACATGAGAAATAAAAAAGGTTAAGTTGTGTTTTAAATATATGCATGTATATTATATTGTGTATTATATATGAGTAAATATATTATGTATGTATGTGTATGTATATTTATGTCTGGGTGGTTAAATGTGTGTTTGTGTGTGTATGTGTGTGTATATATATATATAGTCCTGAACAATAGTATTTAAGTTGAGAGTCAACAGTGGTATAATAAGAATTAGAGTGTTTAGGAGGAGTATATTGACTGACTTTAATCTTTATTAAGTGTAATTTGAGTTAAATTAAAAATATCCAATATGCCAGCTGAGAGGGCCAAAGTGAAAGATAAAATCAGCCTATCGCCACTTGCCAAGAGCAGATAAAACAATATGATAGTGAGTCCATCTCAATTACTCATGTACAAAGTTGGACAAATTCTAACTAATCTATTAGCAAATATATCCAGCAGAAAGTAAAAAAGATTAATCTATGGTGACAAAGTTGTTTTCACTTCATGACTGAAATGGCATTTTAACATTTGAAAATCTAATATAATTCACCATATTAACAATTAAAAGAGAAAAAATAAGAAATTCAGCATCCATTTACAATAAACTCATAGCAAACTGAAAATAGAAAGTACCTCCTTAACCTAATAAAGGATATTTACAAAATTTTATGGAAAACATTATTCTTGTTGCTGAAAAATTAAAAAGCATTCCCTTTAAGATCAAGAAAAAGACAAGAATGTCCTCCATCACCATTTTCATTTAATATTGTACTGGAGGTCATAGCCAGTAGAATAAGAAGTGAAAAAAATATATACATGATTATTGGAAAGGAACAAACAAACCAAATTCTTGGTTGGCAGTTAATTTCTTCCAGAATATTGACAATACTACATTGTCTTCCGACTTTCATTGTTGCTGTTAAGAAATCAGCTGTCACTTTAACTGCTGCTTATTTGAAGATAATCGGTCTTTTTTCTTGTCCTTTTAAGAATTTTTCTTTATCTTTGGTGTTCTGCAGTTTAAGTGATACATTTTTTTGTTTTTGTTTTTTTCCTGGTGCATAATAATCCAATTGACTTGTGTAACATTAATGTTAATAGTTTGTCTTTATATGTCACAAATGATATGATTGCCTGCATAGAGAACTAAAGACATAAAAAGATACCATTCAGAAGGAAGCAGATGTGGCTCAAGTGATTGAGCTCCCACCTACCACAAGGGAGGTCCTGGGTTTGATTCCTGGTGCCTCCTAAAGAAGACGAGCAAGACAGCAAGCTGAAACAACGGGCTGGCGCAGCAAGCTGATGCAACAAGATGACACAAAAAAAGACACAAGGAGGAAAACATAATGGAAGACACAACAAAGCAGGGAGTGGAGATGGCTCAAGCAATTAGGCACCTTCCTCCCACATGGGAGGTCCTGGGTTTGGTTCCCAGTGCCTCCTAAAAAGAAGACAAGCACACAATGAACGGACATAGCAAATGAAAACAGCGAGGGGGTGGGGAGAAATAAAATAAATATTTTTTTAAAAGATACCATTCAAAGTAGTAACACAATGACAGCAAAAAGTAGTCTCCAGAAATAAATTGAAACAAAGATGTGGCATTCTTTATGAAGAAAATTATAAACTAATTTGCCCAGCTATTTAACCTCTAGGGGTGAAGCCATAATTCAAACCTAGACAAGATGTCTCCTAGCACCTAACCACTACATGATCTTACCTTTGTTCATGTTTAGGGAAACACCAATTTCTCATAACAGATGAAAATATGTTTAAAAGCAAATGAAAACAAGGTACTATTTCACACCCACTAGACTGTCAAAAAATTAAAAGTCTGACAGTATCAAGTGTTGGAGACTACGAATGAACAGGAACACTTATATGCTGCTGGTGGAACATAAATTGTTGCAAACATCTGGAGAGCAATTTTTCAATATATGGTGAAGTTAAAGCAATTTATCAGTTCTGCTGCAAGCTACCATAGGCATGCTCAAATAGGTACACAGGAGACTGTACAAGAATGTACACAGTAGTATGGGAATCAGCCTAAATATGCATTAATAGGAGAGTAAATAAATGATATAAATTATCTGGTCATACAATAAAGTAAAGGTTCTTCAGTTGTTTTTTAACAGTTTCTTTGACTCATAATTCCAATACCATAAATCTCACCCATTTTAAATATATAAATAAATGATTTTAGTAAATTTATAGAGCTGTGCAGCATCACCAATTTTAGAACATTTACATTACCCCAAAAAAATCTCTCATGTTCATTTACAGTCAACCCACCCATCACAGCTCCAAATAACCATTAATCTATATTCTATCTCTGTACATTTACTTTTCTTCTGGACATTTCATATGAATAGAATCATAAAATATGTGGTCTTTTGATGGCTTCTTTCACTTAACATGATGTTTTGTTAAATTCTTCCATGTTGCAACATGTAGCAGTAGCTTATTCTTTTTAGTGCTTAATAGTATTCTAATGTATCAATAAGCCATTCACTTTTTGGCTGTTATGAATAATAACCCTACAAACATTCATGTACAAGGCTTTGTGTGACCATATGTTTTCTCTTCTCTAAGAGTGGAATTTCTGGAGGAGCAAAGTTTCTTAACCTTGTTTGTACCAAGAACCCCTTTGGCAGTCTGATGAAGCATTTGGACCCCTTCTCAGAATAATGTTTTCAAATATTTTAATGCCTTTAAATAAAATAAGATTACAAAGAAACCAATTATATTAAATACAATTATTACCAGCATACTAAATATGTTAAAGATTATAATATTTGTTTTTATTAACTCACTAAATAAGACCTAGCAGAGTTTAACAACTACTAATTTCAAAGTAATAATTAATTTAGGCTGTATTTTGAAAAGTCTGCACCATCATAATGTGATAGGAAAATACCTATGGTTTCTACTGGTTACAAAACCTTACATACCTCACTAATACTACTGTGGTTAGTAACCTATTTTATAACTGAAGGAAATTCTAAATTTCAGTTAAAAGTTAATTAAAGTCCTAATTCATAGATCCCTACCCAAGGATCACCTAAAATCCCTTGAAATAGAATATTATACTCCATTGAAAATAAATAAAGAAGAGCTACTTATTTCAACATAAATGAATCTCAAAAACATGTTCAACTTAAAAAACAAGTTGCAGAAAAAATATACACAGTTATACCACTTATATAAAAGTTAGATGACACATGCTGAATAATGCTCTCTGTTGTTTGGGTGTTCATATGTATATGCTGAAAGTATTAAGAAATATTTGGGAATGATAAACACCAAATTCAGAATGGTAATTACCTGCAGGAGGAAAGAAGAGGAATTTGTCCAGGGAGGAGTTCATGGGACTTCAACTTTACTTGTGATAATATATTTCTTAAACAAGTTGGTAGATACACAGATGTTTGTTATATTATTTTGTTTTATAATATCTGAAATATTTCATAATAAATTTTTAAAGAATGAAATAAATGTAATTAAAGAAAATTATAATCTCTACTAAAATATTAATCATAATATTCAAAATATTAATGCTCAATATATGACTAAAATACTATGCTATACTTAAAATGTGAAATAAAAAATGGAGAGTGAAAATACATTAATTTCTTTTCTCACATACTATTGCCAATTGAGTAATTCATGAGGCAATTAATCTCATTTTTAAATCTAGTTTATGCTTTTTGACATGTTTAATATTCATTCTCTTTATATTTTCTTTTACTTTATTATTTGTACTCCTTGCACTTTGTCCAAACAGCTTTTCCAGGACAATTTTTTAAATTTCATTACATTATTTTTGTGCATTGGAATTGATAGAACATTTGGTGGTAAGCAATGCGAAACCCAACTCAAATTAGTTTAATAAAAAAATGTTATTAGTTGAGATAACTGGAAAGTCCAAAAGACCATGTAGCTTTGCCAGGACTCCACTCACTCCCTTCATCTCTTGCCTCTGATCTTCCCTGCAGTGGCATCACTCTCAGGCAGGCCCTCTCCACATGGTAGCCCTTGGAAATTCCACGTATACTTTATCATTACAGAAATGAGTCTTACTGGTGTGGCTTAGAGCCACGTGCCAATCTTTGAAACAGTCACTGATGGAAAATGCTGATTGGCCTAACCTGGGGCACATCCCCTTGAACCTAGGTTGAGTAGGTATAAATTCAGGCCCACCCAAAACACATGGACTATGAGGGAGGGTGAGGGGGACCCCCAAAAGAAGGGAAAGTGAATGCTGAGTAGCACAAAAAACAAATGCCTGTTGCATGAACTGAGGATTGAAATGCCGTCCTTTTATCCTCCAGCAAAGGAGGTTCATTCCAGTGCCATGCGGTTCTCTACTAATTACAGGATGCCTAAAAATATGTCTGAATGGATTATTCTGTTTAATGATGGGTTCTTGTCAGGGCTGGTTTTCAGAAGTAGCATGCCTGGTTAGGTGAATTTTAACTAAATCAGGAAAAGTCTGGACAACTGGAAGACAGAGGCCAGGTGTCCCACATTACACAGGACAATAGTATTAATCTTGTTTTCTATTCAGGTCCTCCACTTACTACTTCCATGATAAAGTCCTACATGAATAACACATAATTCTGTTAAGATTTCCAGTAAAGTTAAATAAAGAAGAAAGATCTGTTTAATATTGTTGGATTCAGTGTTGTGTTCCAGAATAATGGGAAAATTATTCAGGAACATTTCCTGCTTGAGAAAATACTGCCCACATTATCAAGGCATTGGCACACCTGGGCTAAGAACTACAATCCATACTATCTGAGCATATGATCTCGTTGGTGACTCTTCACTACAAAAATTTATCTTGGTGTTCAACAGCTATTAGTGGTGCTCAGAAAGCAAATTTTCTTTAACAGAAATGATAAAAATTTAGCTGATATTTATCTACTTCCTTTTCACTGTATTCAAGGAAATTTTCTGAGGAGAATGTTCTTATGAACATTCCTCCCATTGAAATGAGAAGCCAGCATTTTGTCTATAAGGGATTAGACTGGAGAAGAGTGGTAAATATTGATTCACTAAATATTGTTCACCTCTGTATGCCAAGCACCACACTATGCCCAGGGATGTAAGAGTGAAGAGAGACAGTCTACACTCTCAGGGTGTTTATAGTTTAATGGAGAAAACAGACCAGTAATTATAATTTGGTGTGATAAATACATTGAGAAAAAGTATAATATGCATTGTGGTACTAAGAATTGAGGGTCAGCAAGAAAAGAACGAAATGGAGTGACAGGTGTTGGAAAATTGTTCATGGGGGAAGAAATGTCCTAGGGGAGACTTTGGCTAAGTCTTAAGGACAAGCAGGAATCACTCAAGCACCTGGGGTAGGGTAGGGAGGGAAAGGGCAACCCAAGCAGAATGAACAGAGAAAGAACTGAACATAGATGGTTCACAGAACTAAAAATAGGCTTAAATTAAGGACGTATATAGCTGACAATGTAGGCACATCTTGATGGGTTCTGAGAAAGGTAACTATTAAATACATCTGTTACATGCATTGAGATGCATGTCATAAAATTAATAATTTTATTTTAAAAGCCTTTTTAAAATAAAATATATTTTTGATGCATGTCATAAAATTAATAATTTTATTTTAAAAGCCTTTTTAAAATAAAATATATTTTTTGATATTCTTGTGGTGGTTAAGGGAGAGATAGTAGTCATTCACGCCTTAGTATCAATTAGTTTAATCAGTTTGCTGTCCTAACACTTAGTCTGGTTCAGGGACCGGCAATGTTTTTTCTGTTAAGGGACAGATAGTAAATATTTTCACTTTTGCAAGCTATACAGTCTCTGTTGTAACTATTCAAATCTACAGCTGTATTGTGAAAGCAGCCATAAGCAATACATAGGGGAATGGGCATGGGATTTACAAAAACAGGCAACTTTCCCAAGGTCACATGGCTACTAAGGTAATAGAGCTGAGAATTAAACCAACAGCTTTGGGTTCCAAAAATAGTGCCCCTTCCTAGGCATGCTGACTCCAACAACAAACCTCCCCAATCTTGATTACCTGCCTGGGCAGCCCATCCACTCCCCACCCCTCATTTTCTTCCCAGAAACCAACCATATAAGGAGCTCTTTCTCTCTGAAAAATGGAGATGAAGAGAACAAGGATGCCTTCCCCCATCCCTGCTTGACTCATCCCCTGCCCTGCAGTTGGGAGGTAGGAATCATATATTGCTAAGTGGTTACTCTTTTTCCAGGGCTGAGCCTCCCTTACAAGTTTTTGTCATGAAGCATCAGACTTCCCGCCTTCCTCAGCGGCCTGGCCTGTGCAGGGCACACAGGTGTGCATGGAAATAATTTTGGCTGTGTGCCGTTTACAGGGAGCATTGCATTCCAATTCGGAATTTATTCCCCTCCCAAAATGTAGTCAATCACAGTTAGGTTTTAAGCCTAGACATAAAAACCTATTTAACACATTCCATAGCTGAAGTATAGCACTATTCCACTGCTAAAAGTTGTCATGTTTAGTAATGTTTCGGTTTTAGACCATGAAACTCACTCTGAAAGGCATAAAAATATTCAAGAACTAGGAATCCCAAGACTGTTGGGGAGAAAAATAAAATAAAACTGGCTACCTTTAATAATTTATTTCCCTCATTCTTTATCCTCATTTGAATTTGAGAAGTCTTTAAGGCTTAGAAGGGCCTTGTTCATGCCAAACAATTTATCTTTATGAATTCCTTTTTTGTGCACTTCACATGTCTGAGACACACAATAATGCAACCATTACTTGCCAGTTGCATGAACTTTGATCTCAAATGGGTCATAGGTCAGTTTCAAACAAAGCACTAAATGTGAAATTATAAGCAACTTCCATGCCTATGATATTACGAGATTTTATTTTTCACATAGTGGACACAATAGCATATTTTTGTCTTTATTTTTCAGTTAATAACTATAATGTGGAAAGTGCTCAAAGTCAGGGACAAGTCTAACAATTTTGTTGAAGACATAAACTTCTCAGCACTACACAGTCCAGTGTAACGTATCTTTCCTTCCTTATAGTTTAATGAACATTTCATTAAATTCATTAACATTAAAGAATTTCATAAGAGAAAAGCCATTAACAAAAATCTGCCTTATAATTGAGAAATCTAGCACTTTAAGAAGTATAAAAGTGGTCACTGTTAAGCATGGTTTCACACATTTGCTGCTGATGCCGTGGGTACTAATGCAAAAAATAATAACAGCAATTGAAAAGGCCTCAATTTAGCCAAACTCTTTCTCATTTATATAATTCATAAAGGCAGTGCTAAATATCACAAGTTTTACATTAAAATGTGAGGCAAGGTGTTTATAACAAGGCCATGCTAAAGCTTCAGTATTAAGATATGTAAATGAATTTGGACCTGTGACTAAAACTGCTCAAATCTTGCCTGGTTTTGAAAACAATCCAGTCGTACAAATTGTGTGACTAGAGCATGAGATTTTGTAACCAACTATCTCTAACAAAATTCCCAGTATTTTTGCTTGCACTGCTAGCCTTCCGTGGTTTTGATTATTTGAGTTTGTTTTAGCCTTCTGTGGTTTTGATTATTTGAGTTGGTTTTAAAGAACTCACAAACCTAAGAACCAACTAATCTAGTTCTGGCCCAATTTAATAAGTCTAATAACTTTAAGTTATAACCTCACTTTTTAGAAATGGTGATTGTAGTTATTTTTAAGATATAATTTCAGGACTTTATGAATTATATAAATGATAAGTAATTTGGCTAAATTGAAGCATTTTAGTTAATATTATTAAAAATATTATTCTTATTTTGCATTAGTACCCACAGCATCAGCAGCAAATGTGTGAAACCATGTCTTAATAGTAATCGGTTTTATAATTCTTAAAGCATTAGATTTCTCAATTATAAGGCAGGTTTTGTTAGTGGCTTTTCTCTTATTAAATTCTTTTTAATAAGACTCACAAAGTTATTTATGATATTGTTCCCTCTCTGTGGTAGACCTAGTTTAGTTCACAAAACTATTGACTGCAAGGTAGGTTTACAACTTTTAAAATTTGCTTGTAAATGTTTATTCTGGATAGGCTTTATCTAAAAGATTTTTGAAATGATGATGACAAAATCTCCTTCTTCTACTTTATAACCTTAAATTAATGCAAACCTTTTCAGTAAAGGTAGAATTCAAGTCAAATATATTTATAATTATAATTGAAATCAAATGTGTTTATCATTGTTTTCTCTGTTCAATATGACTGATTTTACTCCTTTGGTTTGTTATAGACTGAGAAAGCTGGTGAAGGGACTATATTTTATGCTCTTATAATGTGTGGCTCTCAAGGATTGCACTGAAATACACCCAGAGTTAAATATTCCTTTGTTTGAGATTGACCATCAAATGTGATAAATGTTGACTTCCTAACTCTCCATTACTTTCATGAAAATACAATCTAGCCATCTCCTTTATTTAGCAGATGTCCTCCCATGGGTGAGCCGTGGTTCTCCCGAGAGTCCTTTAAAGTATCTGAGAGAGGATTTTATCCAAAAGGGCAGTTCAGAGCCTCCCCCATGGAATAAGGTCACAAGTGCTTATGGTCAGAAGGTATCCCGGGTCAGGACATCCCTCTGCCACCAGTGGCCTGCACTGACACGCCCCTCTGTCTAAGGGCTCCATGCTCTCTGACCTGGGTGGACAAGCTGATCCATACACAAGGATGACAGAGGCTGGTGAGTTATATGCGATCAAGAGCTTTGCTTATTTATACAAAACCCAAAAACTTTGCGTGACAACAAGCAGAACTTTCTGGGAGCTCAGTAATGGGCCTCTACCACAGCCTTCGCGCTGACTCTGTTAATCATTGAGCTCTCTTTTTCTGAATTTGAGAATGAGTCATGGCTTTAACTATTGGGGAGCCTGATAAAGGTCCAGCCTCAGTGGCATACCCTGTGATTTCCAGGTCAAAGGAGAAGAAAAAAACGGGAGGGGCGACACGACAACAATTTCTGACTTAAGAGAGGTCTGTGAAGAGTGTTATTGTTGAAAAATAATGTTGACCTCAAAATGACCTTCAGTATACCAGCATTCCTGCTGGAGAATAAACTGAACCTAGGATAAGGTCTAGTATCTTAGAAGTAGGGTGCAATTTCTTTTATCCATCACATTTTATGATTTGGTAATATTTGGTGTAAATGGCTAATCTTGATTGTAACAACTATTGTCCTCACCTCCGTAAAGCAATTGGTTGACTGAGATTTAAAGTGAACACATGTGAATGATTCTCTAGGAGAGAAAATCAAATGTAAACCTTCAAAGAGTTTGAAGGCCTGGCTTAGTGATTGCATCACCCAATACTATTGATAAAGCTAGGCATGATTTTGTTGACTTCAAAGTTATTTATTTTGTTAGTCATTTTAGACCTCCAATTGCTAATATTCTTTAGATAGCTTGAAGTCAAAATGATGGGGTGTTTTCTTGGTCAAATCATATACAAACAAGGAAATCTGAAAGTAGGGAAGAAAATCATATTTCAAAGTATCAATAATTGAAATAATCATCCTTATTATCCTGGCAGATGAAATTTTAAGAGCTCATATGAGAGCCAAATATGTTAAATTAGGTCAGTGTGTGGATTTATGATCACATATGTTGTTTGACTTAGTTACTAAATTTTAAAAAGTTCAGCAACTGAGGAAGATGTGAGGTTACATCTCATCAAATACAAGACAAACACTGTATATTGCCCTAAATCCCAATAAGCAGTCCATTCTTACCAAATTGGATTTTCTAAATCACTTATTATTGAATAATAAACTATTAAACAAGGATCAAGGAAATAAAAACATTAAGTGTTCAGTATAGATGGTTTCACAATCCAATCATATAATTTTAGTACAGCTTCAGCATAAATGTTACATTTTCATAGCTTTCTATAATTGACAAAAACCCTTTCATGTATAAGCACATGTTTTTATTTAATCCTCATGATAAACCCATGAGGTTGGTATTATGATTCTATTCTATAGATGCAGGTGGTGAGGCTCAATAAGTTTAAGAGCACTCAAGATACTTCATTCATTCAAACAGTTATAGGTTGAGTGACTAAACAATGTATCAAGCACAGCTAGTAAATGACAACCAAATCTTGGGCCCAAATATAATAACTAAACCTATTGTCAGAAAAAGGGTTTCAGCATCTTTATCAACATAGTGTCTACTCTATTAAAGTTGTCACACACATTAGGTGAAGGCTCTTTGCCATGCCAGCACTGTGGCAAGCTACTTCAGACAATCTGATAGCTAGAAAATAATGGTTTTAACACCTGAAATAGTACTTATAGGCAAAATTGTGGCATAAAGTTGAGAGCCAGCCAAGCCCCCTCCACCTCAGGGCCTTTCTTTACATGTTCTCCTCTGTGCCTGTGTCTCACCGTTTTAACTTGAATTAACTCTTATTTGAAAAGTAATGTGAAACAAAACTAGGTGCTTACAAAAAAAGATAAGCCTATTATGAAAAAAGAAAGCAAACTCTATGTGTTTTTAAAAGGGAGATTTAATCACAGATATAGAAGGGATTATGGAAATTGTGAGAAAATATGTGCAACCCTATGGCAAAAAAAAAAA